>JAODUP010002183.1:0-17500 GCA_025642065.1 Paralvinella palmiformis
ACATATATTACTATTACTACCCATACTACTACTATCAGCACCTCTGCCACAATTAGTACTACTACTACTACTACTAATGCTGCTACTACTACTACTACTACTACTGTTACTACTACTACTAATACTACTAGTACTACTACTTCTATACCTATTACTACTACTATTACTACTACTACTACACCTATTACTACTACTGCTAATGCTGCTACTACTACTACTACACCTATTACTACTACTTTTACTACAACTACAACTACTGTTTCGACTGCTTATGCTCCTACTACAAACAATACTATTAATAATATTATATTAATTATTATTTATGTTGTTCATGGTATTGGAGGTATACCAAATATATATTTTATTATAAGCTACTATTTTGAATAATATTCTACTGATTAGAGTAGCTGTTAGCTGTATTATTATTATTATTATTATTAGTAGTATTATTACTGTAGTTGTCGTTGATGTGTTGGTGTTGCTACTACTACTACTATTACTGCTACTACTACTACTATTACTAATAGTACTACTACTTCTACTAGTAATGTTACTTCTGCTACTACTTCTACTACTAATACAATACTATTACTACTACTATTACTACTACTACTATTACTAATACCACTTCTACTTCTACTACTAATATTACTTCTGCTACTACTTCTACTACTAATACAATACTATTACTACAACTAATACTACTTCTACTACTATGGTATTTGTGAAAATATTTGTTTATCACTTAATGTAAATAATGAATAAATAGCAGGGAGATCTAAATTTTCATATATAAAAAGAAGCACCTCTTCAAATGTATTTTCTGCCAAGAGTTTGTATATACTATAGATCACCGAGGAAGAATGCTGTTCATTGTTTATACTATGTGAATTATCCAATTAAACGTTTCATTATTTACAGGTTTCGTGTGTGGGGATGGAGATACGTACGGATACAAACCAAGCCAGAAATCAAACATCACCAAACAAAATGATAATTCCCATTATTTATCTGGTCAGCAAATGTCTTTCATTTTATTTGTGACTTTTAAAACGGTGTTTCTGTTAAAATTCTAGGCCGCCTAACATCTTAATCAATATCCCCCTTTGATTCTACCTAATTGTTGGGGGCAATTATAGAGGGCGCTTCTGTACATCTAAGAATACTGCTAATTAGTATGGCGAATTAAAAACACCTGACATCCCTTTTTAAATATACATCTCTTCTAATATTGGTTAATAGCGCTAATAAATTATCATCACAACAGGCACCGTTTGGCACAGCCAGAGGTATGGTAGGTTTTCTTGCTGTGGTGTAATCAAGGCCATAGAAGTGATGATCAGCAATACCAGTGATATCGAATTCCAAGTGTGGGATATGACGGCGCCAATTTCAAAAACAGCCATGTTCTTGGGTAATTACAGAACGCACGGTATGTTAATAATTGATTTGCGCGTTTTCTACTTTTAAGCTCGATATGTACGTTACTATGGTGATTAGGTCTCATTAAGACTAATATATAAATTCATAAATCACGAGGAGGGAAGGGAGCGAGGTATCCAAATTAGATCATAGATTTCACACACAGACACACACACACACACACACACACACACACAACACATAAAACATATATATATATATATATATATATATATATATATATATATATATATATATATATATAAAACACCATACACGATGCTTCCATTGCCTGTGGCTCTCTAGGTCAGGTTTGAAAGTGATAGCATAGTTCAAACAGTACGGAAGCTATGACGCGCTATTACGGTCTGCTTCAGCGCAGATGTCAGTATTTTAATAGCAATTAAGATGAACAGTTTTAATAGTAGTCGCTTCATGACGCCTGCCCGTTGTAAAAACTGATCTTTGAAGACAGTGACAATTGGGTTATATGGTTTATATAGTATTGCTTTGAAGAAAGATACAGCAATTAAAAAATAGCTATAAATAGGGCTGCTTAGATAATTAATCTAAACATTCTCACTACTGCCGTGATCTGACTTGGGTGTTCTACTCCCAAACTCCACGGCTGTAGGTGATTCGCTTTTGTTTTTGCTTGGCGGCTTAGGGACTGGTGAGACATTACACATGTCTCAGCAAGAAAAGTCGCCACTCTGGATTCAGTCCCCTGAAGAAACGTCCAGAGTTTGAATTCACGGTTCGAGATTCTCTGTGTGTGTGTGTTTTTTGTGTGTGTGTGTGTGAGCGCGCGCGCGAGCGAGCGTGTGTGTGTGTGTTAGGGTACATATAAAGAGGCAACAGGCACAGAGCATCAACTTATCTAAACATCCTTCGAGACCTACCTCCATAAATATAAATACAATTACAACTATACATACTTTAATCTAAAAATAAAATGTTTCATACCTCCACATGCTGATAGATGTGTGCGTATACCTAGGTCTACTCATCAGCCTGTTGTAACCAGCTAATTCGCTTTTCGTACGCGACAAATATGTCAAGCCCACATGAAAGCGGCTATATGCAGGCTACGTACAAAAAGCGGAAGCACGTAAAAAACATACCATTTGATACCACAGCTCGCAACAAACAACACGTGCGTGTGGTTCAATGGTGACTTGCTACATACATATCATAAACTATTTTGACACCACAGTTTACATTCAACAGTAATTTTCTGTGGTCCAAAATCAACCTGTGTATAAAACATTTCTACACCTCAGATGCTGACCTCAGCTTTATTCTGGGTTCGAATAAATGAATAAATCCTACCTATATGAACCATGTATTAATACACGTCCGAATAATCTGGCGTCGAAGTTCTTCTCTAACCTAAGTGAAAATTTAAGCCTTTTATAAACTCTCAGCATGTTAACAAGCATTACAGTTTGTTCATAACAAAGAGAGGGTCGCCTCCGTGGTCTAGCGGTAGCGTAATGGACCACAGATCACTACCACCCGTATTCGAATCCCGGCGTGGGCATATTTGAAGGTTGTTTCGTCTTTCACTTCGTCTCATTACCTTTGGAAGTCGCTCGGCCCATTTAGCCTACCTGGTGCTCAAAAGTGGCTGTAAAAGATCAATCATTATCATAACAAAGAAAATGTACACTAACTCAGTATCGACTCACTAAAGTGATTTAACTAAAATAAAAAACAAAGTAGCAATACCGCACAATTGATTATTACTGGACTAGAACGAAATATCGTCTCAAACCTGAGTAAATACCGTGATTTACTCGAACCTAACAACTAATCCTCATACGTTTCCGTTCATCACCAAGTGAACGTTCATTCACGCCTAAGTTAGCGTCCCTAAGTATATGCAGTTAGGTGTGGTGGGATCTAAATTAAAGCACCTATCCACTAGATCTATTTGACCCATGGTCGAGAACAGCAGATTTCAGGCAGAATGACAAGTCGGGATTATAATAGCTATATATTTAAAAAAATCCTATATCAGTGTAATCTAATTACTCATAATATGGGAAAACTCTGTCCGCAGCTTAATACCCGTGTGTGTGTGTGTGTGTGTATGTGTGTGTGCTGGTGTGTGGGTGGGTGTGTGTGTGTGTGTGTGTGTGTGTGTGTGTGTGTGTGTGTGTGTGTTACATAGCGAGTTTAGGATAGTGGGTCATTAATAATGAATGACTTGTACATCTTTTTTCAGTTGATATTCAAGATGGCGTGAATCAGAATATCACGATTCCGTTTGATAAACAAATGCCAATTCGTGTTGGGAACGCGATTGGATGGTGAGTGCACTGTACCCAACTCTGTGTGCTTTTGGGGGTCGAAATGTGTGTGTATGAAACTGGATGGATTTGGCTGCGGAAGAATATCCTAAGAAGAATGCTCGTTTAAAAACATTTCCTGACACGTGAAAATGTCAAGCTCAGTGTAAAATCTTGGTAATTAAATGTTAGCTAAATGTATATATTTTTATCGTTCCGGGTCATTGAAGGGGGAGGGGGGCTTTCATCGTCTATCTGAAAGCCCTCTTTATCACAGTTATCGTCCAAATAAGTTCAAATGTCGGCGTCAGCATTTTCCCTTATCCATTACCTTTGGAGATCAGTGGGTCCACTTAGCATATCTTATGCACAAAATTGCCAGCATAATAAAAAGCATTCACGTCATAGAATATCCATAGTATGTTTTTATTTTTAGAGTGATTAATAGTATTTCGAAACAGGATCCAGTATATGGATTTGTTTCTAAACTGTGTATGAACACAGGTTCATTCCAGAAATGGAGGATATTTGCAAGAAATTCCTACCTTGTGAAAATAATCTACAGCCACTACTTATTTCCAAATCAGACTGTTCGCCTTGATGTTGTGTCGACAACATATACGGTGTTGTTCACTATTTTTCAGGATCGCAGATTTATCGGACGTAATTATGTGGGGTGACTATCAGGATCTCGGTGGACAAACCGATTCTGATTACCTCTGGGAGGACTTCAGTAGTTGGGGTATTGCAGGTGATCCTCCGTTCCACTATCACCCGCATTCTTTCAGCACTTTGTTAAATTGGCACATGTTTAGCAACAACGGCCTTCAGAGACGTGTATTTGGTGTGCATCCTGTGGTACACCCTGGTAAGTCTGTATTAATATGTCTTCATTCTATAAGGTGTATCGCCACGGAATTTAAATTAGCCTGCCGTAAACTTCCCCATCTCTTATCATTCGATTAAACTGAAAGAGTACAAAATGAATTCTGCCAATGTATTGCTCACGTTCTAACTCACTCACTCAATAAAATTTTATTCAAATATATATTGATTTTAGACTAGATACTTGACTTAAATACATCTTATAATGGACCAGATCAGTGCCAAATACTTCATCTGTGAAAGGTCTTTTCGCTAGTTATCATGAAATACTTGTTCTGGATGAAAAACTTTCCCAGTATGGTATGTTGCAATAAAAGGGTCTGGAGATAAAACACCAAAATAAATTCTAGTAAAGTATTGTTCTCTAATTGGTCGAAATATATTTTTTACTTTGGACTAGGGATTGTAAACATATAGATATGTCATACGGATAGGCAGTTTGGTTGTCCATTATTTCTGTTTACACTTAACTTAAATGGCATGTTTCATCACTACTATGATATTAACAACCTTGACCAAAATTTATTTGCTCCATTGAAAATATATTTTGGCTCGCCAATGAGCAACCTTTTCTAACCAAGATAATGCTCGTATTCACCCAGTGGCGGATATTGAAAGATGACAATAACAGTAACTAATTCAAACCATCCAGTGGCTACCCGATACCTGAATTTGAAGAAAACTCTCTTCAATGAAAGATGAAGTAATAAAAGAAAATTCAAGCTTTACCAGATTAGCCTATCTCCATATTATATACTACCAATTTAAGGTACGGGAATCGCTCTTTGAACTCTTGCAACAGAAGATCATCCCGAGTGGGATACAATCGCAAAGGTTTCTTTATCTTAGTACAAATATTTGGCTCTTGTGTATTTAGTGCCATATTATCACTTTTAAGGCAACAGATTTCCGGAAAGTATAAAGTTCCCCGTCCCTTGAAAATTATGAGTATTTTCTGATAAATATTATTATAATTGCATTATTATCATCATCATTATTAAAAAATTTAAAGAAAATATTTCTTTATTCTACACATTTACATGACTCAAATTAAGAACTGTTTGTTTCATTTGTCAATTTTTTTTTTTATTATTTAGGTTACATAGCCAAAATCGATAATCTGCCATTAAGCGTGCCGTTATACACTACGATAAACAAAGTCAATGAAGTGGTGTACACGTTTTCGGTATCAGGTATACCAGCTTTAGAAAAGTCAATCTACATAACAGTTGATGTTTATATAAATCCCGCCGATGGCTTTCTGGCATGGAACAACACAGCTGGTAAGTAAACAGTGGTTAATTCGAAACGGTAGAAACCAGAATATAATGATGTTAGCTGTCAAATCTTAACCGAATACTCAAGATATGAACATAATATATATATATAGTCAGAATCCGTTAAACTGGACATCGTTTATCCCACAAATCCATCATCCGACACATTATTGTTTTTGATGGATTTATTTCCATTATAAATGACTCTTTAATCCAACGGAATGTGACATTTCATTGTAATATGAACTCGATAAACCGTCAACACGAAAATGTTACCAAATATTTCCGCTAGTTCACTCATGCAAGAAACACTGAATGTTTTTAGTAGTTCTACATTACCCTGCCCAAACGCGATATTCGCTATATCGTAACCAATTACAATCGTCCTTGATCATACACACCGATACACGATGCTTCCAATGTCTGTGGCTCTCTAATAGCCAATCATAATCATTCATGGTTACTTATATACACAAATGCGTGATCTTTCTAATCAGCAGATCATGAATTAATCTGATGGACAAAGTGACACGAGTATTTCTTTATACTGTCTGTAATTAACGTATATTAAAATGATCAATGGCTTCCGTGCCTTCCGTATTTGGTGCACCTTATGGAATATTAGTTTAAATACAGAGGTGTACCTTTATTAACTCGACATTCTGACATTCTTGTTTATCCGACATATTACCATGTGACAAGCTTGACGGATTATGACTATATATATATATATATATATATATATATATATCATACTCCTATGTCGATTATTATCATAATCGTGATGATAATCATCACTGTATTGGTCCTCGTAATTATCAATATCATTAACATCGGTGTATATCAAGAACACGAACTGTCTAAAGGACAGCACCGTAAGGAAGATTAGAGCGCTACCTATTCCTCTGCAGTATCAGGTGCCACTGTCAGCTTGCTTTCATGTATATATTTATTATTAACTCTGCGGTGATAAGTGTTTTTGTTTGAACAGGGGAAGTAATAATCAAGAGAAAGCTGAACAAAACAGTGTTTGAGAAACCTTATGAGGTAACATTCACTGTAAGGGATGGTTGCCATAGTGACCAAACGGCTACACTTTATGTGTATGTTTTTGATGATGATCGAGATAATCAACTTTCAGGTAAGTGACAGCCGATCGTTCTTGGGATCACCAAATCTTAAACATAAACTTTCCTGCAAGTGGTTATTTGCTTACAAGAGATGTTAGAGCAACGCTAAATATATCGGGTTAAATATCAACCATATAATGATGACGCGAAAAGGTATAACCCATCGTAGTCGGCTCTAACTTTAATAATAATTTAAGATATTCCAGTATGTTATGGTTTCCACGAGATTTGATCTTGAATTGTGTAAGTCTAATGACCATTAAAGGCAACGTATTTTTCTAAATCATGATTTCACCCAAATGTTGATGACATTAATTATTATTAATTTCAATTCGTTTTATTGTAATTTACGAACGTTATGCACACAAAGCCGAATAACTATTGTGCCACACATTCAGATCAAATTTACCAAAATGAAGGGATATGTTTCGTCCTTTAAAACAAAAAATACTTAAATTTAAGGTAACAGCAGCAACCTTTGTTTGTTCAGATAGTATTATTATTTTTTACATTAAACAAAATTAACATTTAATTAGCCACAGAAACAACACATTCATATGTACATTCTCTAAAGTTGATCTAATACTTTTACATGTATATAAAAGAATCAAGTACTAGATGTTCGATTACAATTTTCAATTAGTTAATTAAATAAATGTTTACAGGATGTAGAAGTAGAGAACAAATAGGGGTACCCCCGTCTAACTTGTGGAACCAAGATCAAACAGAGAAATTTCCAGCAGGTAAGTTAATTGATTCGTGTATGATATAGAGTGCTAACGATATCTTTCCTTTGGTGATGGCGATACTGATGATATGGACCCAGAAATGTCACAGCACTAACACTTTTAGATTAATCTGCAGCTTTTGACACTATCTATTATTCTGTTCTTGTAGATCGTCTCTCTGATTGATATGGCATATAAGGCACATCACTTACCTGGATCCGCTCATTCTTAATAAATAAGTTTCAATCAATAAAAATAAGAAAATGTTTTTCCAGAGGCAGTGCCTTTTAGTTCCAGAGCTAACACATGTTTATTTAACCAAACGTGCCAAATGCATACTGTATTTTTTCTGACGCAGAGTTATATGCTGAATTCAGAACTGCTCGTCTGACAAAATTCATTTGACATAAAAATACATGTCATGCCTCAATATATACACTGATTTGGGAATATATTATATTATGTGGCGGCCATACTGGATTTCAATATGGCCTCCATCTGAATTCTGATTACAACAACGATTGCTTAATAATGCGTTATATTTATCTAGTAATATTATTATTCCAGTTTGTATAAATGCAGAATTGTATACTTAGTTCAGACCTTTTCGTCTGACAAAATTCAGTTTTGAAATCTCGTCGCACTTCGATTTAAAAAAAGAACATGCCTTATCAAAAAAACTTAATTTTAGACAATAAAGTCAAAATCGCTTTCGAAGAAATGTCGATTTTTAGAATGTATTTTTTTTTACATAACATTACATGTTTAAACTAAATATATGCACTAATAAGGAAATAACTCAAAACATATTAATACGTTATAGGAGATTTACATGCAATGTAGCCACATTTTTGTCAGAGTTATCTTATGATTGGTCTCCAAAAAAAAACTCATCATCTCCGCCATCATCATGATCAGCATCATCATCATCATCATCATCATCATCTTCATCATTAGATGATACTTCTACATCATCTTGCAACATTTAGTGCAAGTAGTCCTGGAAGTGCATCAACTATTTCTGGTATTATTTCTTCAAGCAGCTGAGATATGTTTATATAACGACGAGTGTTCTTCCCACTGTAGCCTACATCTATCCAAACATTAGGAGCAACAGGTAGGTGACTACAGTGCTACAAAAGTAACACCAATATGTCAGTATCTTTGCATCGGATTAAGTAGTTTCCATCTGGGTGAGTTTCCATGGCTTTTACCGTATGATAGATGATTCTAGTATCTGCTTCCTCGTGTTGGCGGTTTTGGGTATATCCTGCAACGAATGAAGTAGAAACATTGCATCTACAAACGTGACATCAACTGCTGTTGGATCAGTATTGTCAGCCAGGATTTACAGTTTATTCATAAGCTTTGATCTGTCTGTCTTGTTGGGTATGCCATCAACATGTGAGAATGCTGGAGGTGCAGGTACTAGAAGTCGATATTATGTTACATAATGATATACAATAGGCAGCCAAAGAGATCACAGGTACCGCGGTGTTCAAGAAGTTTCTCATATTTTCTCCTTATCATCGTCTTAGTGGCTATGGCTGTGAAGCTTTTGACCTTCCTGTGGCGAATGTGTCTATCAAACCGGTTCTCGTCTTCAAAGCACCTATCTTCCGACAATCAACCAGATCATCCCGAACATTATCTGAAACATCTCTCCCAGTCATAATGGTGAACAGCGGTTGCCTTGGTGCCACACAAAGCGGATTAATTATGCTTTCAATACCATTCTTTAAACTGTTCAAATCTTCATGATCTTTCTTGAATCGGTATGGTTTGAGACTCTTTGTGACATCATCTGGGGACTCCAATCCGGCTTTAGCAAGCAATTTGCCAACTATGGCACTCCTAGCTGATCTTGTCAGCATCCATCTCTGGCGGGCAGTATCAGAATTGTTGAAGGCAACAATACCAGTGTGACGTGACGCAGCATCAGCGTTAATTGTCTGCTCAAGAGTAAAGTCAACTGCACTCCTGGAGAAGTTTTTATCTGTTCTACTCATAGAAAGAGCTCCATTACATAGAACTTGGTTGATGCCAGGATGACTATCCTCTATGTTCAAAAGATTACGGTGATATTTCATAATCCATCGGGAGTAGTTTGGCCGATTTGCTGCAAATAATACGGAGATCATCTCTTCCAATGCATAGATGTATAGGTCACTGTCATTGGTTCTGCATGCACGGTTGACGCATATATATATTGATACTAGGTGTACATATATAATCCAAAACCTGGCCATGCCTCCATGGTGTCTACTAGAGTACATTTAATATACTCACGACACCCCATCATTATGTTGTCATATTCTATGAGTCATTCAATATATTGCACCAGCTCCGGTGATTGATTGTTGACCAGCTCTGTCAGTGATTCTGGTATTGGACCGTTCAGTTCCAGGAATTTATTGAAGTGGACAATCTGGAAAGCAGATGCCGGAAGTGGATCCAACAGCTTACACCTGGATGTAAAATACCACCACCGAGGCATGTATACCTGCATAAAATACCACCATATGTACCAATGATTAAAAATATATATTGCAGAAATGAATATTATCATACTTGAAACATCAGATTAATAAATTACTAAGTTTCGATGAAATAAAATTACGTAGTGTAGTGTTTGCCAGATACGAAACCATTCAATGACCAAGAAGCCAGTACCTATGTCTCTGTCAGGATTTCAGGACCGTCAGAACTATCAATGATATGCCCCAACGCAGAAAAATATGTCGTGAAGATGTGAAATTGGCGAGCTCCGGTGGCATAGCGGTTAAGCACCCGGCACTTGGTGCCAACGGTCGTAGGTTCGAACCCCGTAAGAGGTCGAAACTTTTCCAGGGATTAATTTCTCGGCTCACTACATTGTGGATGGCTGACCACGTTAAATGGCGCTGCCGTCTCCACTGAATTATTTAAAATAAAGGGGGACGTTAAAAACCCCTGAAGACGTAAAACACTCTGGCAGTGACCACCCTCAGGGTATTTCGGCTCCATCTTTCCGTACTGCTCCCCTGTGAGTGGTGGGGGAGGAGGTTTCTCAACCACTCAAACATAGAGGCTGTGCTGATTAAGCGACAGCCTGGGGATTTTCCCCGAACAACAAAACCAAAACCAAAACCATGTCTCTGTCAGGATTTCAGGACAGTCAGAACTATCAATGATATGCCCCAACGCAGCAAAATATGTCATCAAGATGTGAAATTGGCCAAAGCAGATGAATACGTTGTCACATGATGGAGCTTCCGTACACTGTACCTACATCGCCAGTTTCATCACTGTTTTTCATTTTAGCCTTCTTCCTATATGGTTCGAGTACCAGTTCGTTCATCAGAAAACTTCTGTTAGAAGAGTTTGTGCCAGAATGCTTCAACATATTTTCATCTGGTTTTGTATCATGTTCCTGTTCAATTACGTCATATGGCTGGACATTTTGATAGGAAATACCACTGTATTGTGTAGAGTTCCTCGCACAGAAAGAGTTTCTGTGCATTCATCATAATTGTCCTATGCAAGTGATGTACACAGTTGGGACTTAGTTATCATACAATGAAGTGTGGCCTGGTTGCGATTTGATATATATGTTGCCATCTGTGTCTCAAAGGCTTAAACAATATGATAACTGACACAATGACCAAACCTATTCAATATCTCAAGCACACGAATTCCAATCATACTCTTTAGACAATCACGGTGTCGTGATTATCCCAGTAACCGTGACAATAACATAGACAAATATTTGTTTAACATGGTTGATGGTGGTGACTAACAGATACATTTATACAAACTCATTTATACAAGCATGATAAAGTAATCGTTGTTGTAATCATAATTAAGTTGGCAGCCATCTTGAAATCCAATAATGGCGCGACACAATATAATATGTTCCCTCATCAGTGTATATATTATGACATAACATGTATTTTTATGTCAAATAGATAACATTCTAAGTCAAATAGAAGGCCAGATATCATCGGAGCTAATATTAGCGTCATTTACAGAGATTTTAAGGGGTGCCCTTCTTTGAACTCAAATTGGGACGAGAGTTCAATAAAATGAACAGTTTCGAATTCAGTATACAGTTCTGCAGTTATACACTCTGAAATAGAAATATTCATGTGAAAAAATATGACGTATGATTAAATGGTTGTATGACGATAAGTATGACCGGCTCTCGATGTAATGGCGCCGGAATATTTCTCGGCTAGTTCAGCTATTAGATAAGTTACAACAGTGAAACGGATGTATTTTCTATATTATGTAATATAGATTTAATTTATATTAATATAAATTGATTATATTTAGTTATTTTGTATTTCTTGTATTTTCTTTTTAATTGCTCATTTGACACCCTATATTATCGCCCACTCCAGTGTTTCCCATAAGAACTCGGGTTTTGCTAGTGTATGTTTTATTTGTAATTTTCGCTTATTTTATTTCTATAATTATAATGAAGTATACTAGAAATCAGTTGCTTGCATTACGACCCTATGGTGGTAATGCCATTTGCTTAACGATGCGCCCACTTATTGGAAAACATCAAAAGCAGATTGGGCCCGATGCAAGTAATTTGATCACTGTGCCAATAACAACATATAATAGCACAGCTGTACAAAATTTAAGTAATTGTCGTATAAATTGTCAGTCGATCTGTAATAAATCTTATGAAATATCTGATTAAGGATATGAATCTTTATACCTTTGTCATTACAGAGAGTTGGCTTACTGGTAATTTTTCAGATCAGAAAATTGTTGGTGATGTGACTCCAGCTGGATATTCATTCCATCATGCAGCTCGGATTCACATGAAAGGTGGGGGAGTCGGCATTCTTCTCCGTGATTCTTTGAAGTGTGAAACTCATTTGCGTTTTCAGGCTAAGTCTTTTGAAAATTATCAAGTGACTTATGTATCTGAGGGGATAAGTGTTCGTGTAGCTATTATCTACCGATTACACCTCCCCCCCTAGAAAATTACCTGAAAGCAACAGATTTCTTCAATGAATGTTCGAGATCTGTTGACTCTCTTACTACCAACAGTGGTGATCTGTTGATCTTAAGTGATTTCAATATACATTGAGATTGCCAGAGGAATGCAGATACCAAACAACTGGCTGATATTTTTAGATCTGCGAATCTCAGGATATTGTCATCTCCTGTGATGATGCCAAATGATTAAGGGTGTGTCTGTGTTTTCCATGTTGTCTGATCATTTCCTTGTTAACATTAATGTATCTTTACAGAAGAACCAATCTGTTTCAGCTAAAGTTTTTCATATAGAAGATATAATTCAATTGACATGGAGGCTTTTCTTGCTGATCTGCGAGTCTCTTCACTGGTATTGGATCCACCGGATAATGTAGATCATCTGGTGGATCTCTATGATAGTACATTGAGAGACATTGTAGATGAACAAGCACCTTTAAGGACAAAGGAAATGCCAGGCAGACCAATGCTTCTATGGTACAATAAGAACATACAGGTTGCAAAGAGACACAGAAGGTATTGTGAGCGGCTCTGGATCACGACCAGTTTGTGTGTTGATTTTGAAATGTTCAAGGTCAGTAAAATTCTTGTTAAAAATACCCTTGCCTCTGCTAAATCTGAATATTATAATAAAAAGGTCAAAGCATCCAAGAGAAATCAAAGGAGTGTTTTCAGTGTTGTGAATAAAGTATTACATAAAAGTTAAACTGACCTTCCAAATAATATCAACTCAGATAAAGATATGGCCCATTGTTCTAATAACCTCTTCTGACAATTTAAAACAAATATACATAGTGGGTTCTAGTCCAGCACCTTATTACAAACTTGTGAATCCATTAATAAAATATAATACCATTAATAAAAACAACACTATGGACTGTTACATTCTAATCAATTACAGACCTGTTTCAAATCTTACATTTTTATCTAAAGTTATAGAAAAGGCAGTTGCTTTCCATCTAAACAAATATTTAATCAGTAATAACCTAATTAATCACTACAGTCTGCCTATAAAAGTGGTCACAACACTGAAACAGCCTTGGTTAGGGTGAAAAATAACATTATGATGTCAATTGATCAAGGTAGCTAGTAATACTTGTTCTTCTGGACCTGTCTGATGCATTTGATACAGTTGACCATAACGTACTTGTCTCTAGGTTAAAAGACATGTTTGGTCTGTCAGGTAAAGTACTTGAATGGTTTAGATCTTATCTGGGACAACGCTCCCAGAGAGTGTCTGTTCGTGGTATTTTATCTGAAATTCTCGAAATATACCCGTCCTCTTGGAATCACTGTGCAGCGATATGGTGTTAAATATCACTTTTATGCTTATGACACAGAGATTTATATATAACTAGATCCTGACAATGAGTTAAATTGCTCCTCTTCCTTGAATAATTTAGAACATTGTATTGCTGATATTCGGCTATGGATGACTCAAAATATTATAAAACCTAATGACAATAAAATAAATATTATATATTTAGCATCGCCACATTGTGTTAAATCCCTAAATACACCAGCATTACAGATGAGTGCATCTTCCATTACCGCTAATGGGTCAGTAAGAAATCTATGGGTTATTTTTTATCAATGTATTAACATGCATGAACATATCACATCTGTATGCTGAGCTGCCTACTACCATCTTAAGAACATCCACTTTTTAAAAACATTCTTGACACAAAAAGCACTTCTAACTGTAGTCCATGCCTTTGATCAAGATTTTGTTAATAACTTATAAATCTATTAATGATATGGCGACAGAATACCTGTGTGAACTGGTTTCCATTAGAAAGTCATCCCAAAAACCCCGCTCATCCAGTCAAAAAGTATTGCAGGTGCCAGTGTGTCGGCTCAAGTCATATGGTGATTGTACTTTTAGTGTTGCAGCCCCCACTTTGTGGATAGGTTGCCGGCAAATATTAGAAATGCGTCGTCTCTTGAAAATTTTAAATCTCTTCTAAATACACACCGTCATACAATGCACATAGTGTGTTAAATTTGATAGCGATTTGATTTTCAGAAACATATTTATCGCTCCTGCTTCTATCATATTCGCAAGTTTGGCAGGCTAATATTAGAAATGCGTCGTCTCTTGAAAATTTTAAATCTCTTCTAAATATCACACCGTCATACAATGCACATAGTGTGTTAAATTTGATAGCGATTTGATTTTCAGAAACATATTTATCGCTCCTGCTTCTATCATATTCGCAAGTTTGGCAGTAGTCGGCGCTATATTTCTCTTTCAGTCGCCAAAACCATTGCTAACTCACTCATTACTAGTAGGCTTCATTACTGCAACTCTCTTCTTTATAACATTGCATCTAAGGATATTATAAAACTTCATAGTGTTCAGACCTGTTTAGCTTGGGTTGTCACACAGTCTCCTTGGTTTTACTATTCCGACCCACTTCTGAAATCTCTTCACCTGCTCACTGTTCAAACTTTCATCATTTTCAAACTCTGCACTATTGCATATAAAACTGTTTCTTCTAGAGAACCTGTACTTCCAACACCTGTACTAGGTACTCCACTGAGCTGATTATGTTCGAGGATATTGACGCTATAGAAGTTTTGTAATTATTATTATGTTTATTTTACTGATAATGAGCATGATGGATCAGGTACATGATATCAAGTAAGCATATTCTTATTTAATTTCCGATATGATGCCACATATTATTACAGGTTAATTTTAGTGACATATCGTTCCTTCATGTATTTATGAGACATGTTATGTGGCCAGTAGACCACACACACATACACACACACACACACTCACACACACTCCTTGTCTGATACCAATGAACAATACTTATCTCATTTGTGTAGCAACGTATATCACGAGATTTTACATTTGTTAAATTTAAATAAAGTGTGCAAAACACTGATAAAACTAAATATTCAGTCTGCGATTTGTATAAAAACTTCATCTTTTATTATTCTATTATGCTGAAAGCGGTGCTCTGTTAGAAACATATGCATCATTGTAGACTATAAATATAGCTGAACTTATGAAAGCACGGCATTGAATTGATAAAACGTTATGGCGAGATAAAATCCCACGTCCTATCGCAAAAATAAATGGGTATAAATAGTGTTTATTAGGGTTTGTTTAAATACTCTATTTGTCTGTTGTAAATCTTTCTGCCACCGATTCCTCCTGAGATTGCTATCATTCCACACACACTGCTGAAACTATCTCTTGCTGCCCCGAGTGTTAATGTCAAATTTACCGTCGACATAATATGTATCAGTCATATTCCTACATTCATTCTTGGAGTGCTGCAGTCCACTTCAATACCAAAAGTCATATGGGAACATCCTGCTTAAATGTATGCACTTTATTTCAGTTGAAAATGCAAAATACATCTGGTTGCATAACATCCCATGATAATAATGGTGTAATATAATATTTTCACTATGGTCCCACGTTTGACAGATGAGGATTATTTGTCCAATGCTGATTCGGTCATGATGTAACATGTTCGTGTATGTGGCCAACCGATAAAAATGATACTAAATCATTGCTATTACATATTGATCTGTGTGTCCAAAAATCGTTAATAAATAATAAGCGTATGTTTGAGAGTAACAAGGACTCATAAATACATGATAGTAAATGCTTACTTCTTCTTCTTATCATTATTTATTATGCCGATGGGAGTGTGAACTTATACCAAGTTTATTACAATATTGTTCCTATTGTTGATGGTATCTACAAATCTAAAAAACTAAATATCTCATTTCAATTTCTCTTTGTGTCCCTGACAGCTGTCGTTATTTTTGAACGTCGATGGGAATTTCATGGTTTCGGCCTGTTAGATGCCATTGAGGTTTGCGTATCGGAGCCAGGAAGTATTGATGTTTATGTGTGGAAAGAACAATCACGAAGGAAAAGGGAGTATAGACTGTTATGGCGCTACACGATCAATGGCTAGTAACTAGAATTAGACACATTATTTGTTTGCGCGCACACGCGTGTGTATGTGTATGTGAGCGCGTGGGCTTGGGTGCATGTGCGTTCGTGATTAGATATATAGATAGATAACTAAGTCGATAAATACGTGGATGGATGGATGGATTGATGGATGGAGCAGACAGATACATAATAACACACATACACAGAGTGAGAGAGAGAATATAAAAAAGATTATTGTAAATCCACACCTAAATGAATGAATAGAAAAATATATTTCCATTATCAAAGATTCACAGATAATCCCTAACGTAGGAAACCAATATTGTAGAGTACATAATAATAATAAGCACTAAATAGGAAAAGAAGTGTTATTGATATCAATCCGGTTTCGTTACCTATACACGTCTGATACTAAATAGAAGTATATTACATTTATAGTAACTGAAGTGGGATGTCCGGCCCCTAAAATAGCAATACCTCCTGAGCAGCAATATACAGGAGTTCGGGGTTTATATTTTGGTTGGTAAGTACCATACCTAATCATTCTCATATAGAGCGTAATAACAGCAAAGACAAATATCGATCACAGAATAAATATATATATCGCAGGAACCCTGGACAATTGGGCATTACCGTGTAATTCCCTTTTTACCATATGGAGCATGCCTTTCTCGGTATACACAAATAGAAAATTGCACGTTAATCTATTCCATTCAGGGGATCAACTTCGAAAAATACATCAATCTTAAAGTTCAGAGAATATCAGCTGTTGCCAGCAACAAATAAGTATGCGTTCACAGATCTCTCCGGCGAAAACAGAGAAAATTATGACACAATTAACAAA
>JAODUP010002183.1:20000-24847 GCA_025642065.1 Paralvinella palmiformis
AAACGATACAAGTTAATGATAACACAGTTGTAAGATGCTGGGGGTACTATGTCCTTGAAAGAGGTATTGGCGATAGATGATGTTCTTGCAGAACCTTAAACGTTACTAAATGAATAGAAAAACAGCTAAGTGGGAAACGGTTATGTATGGATGTGTCATATAGAACCACTTGTTGGTCCACAAGTAAATTAGTTTGCTTTCTATCTCTCTCTTTCTCTCCTCTCTCTCTCTCTCTCTCTCTCTCTCTCTCTCTCTCTCTCTCTCTCTCTCTCTCTCTCTCTCTCTCTCTCTCTCTCTCTCTCTCTCTCTCTCTCTCTCTCTATATATATATATATATATATATATATATATATATATATATATATATATATATATATATATATATATATATATTCCTGTGTGAATATGAATATAGTAATATAATATGAATAAGTGGTATTTTATTTACTACAAAAATAGGTTAAAACCGTAATCCAATATCAACAACAACACCCTTGAAGGACTCCCACTAAGCCATGGACAGGTGACAGCCGGGGCGATAACAGCCGTTTCTCAACAAACGAACAAAAGATATTTGGTCAATTTTAGCCAAACATCAACAACGGCTCCAACCAATTACCAAACACTCTCAGCTGATGGCAACTCTCAACGGACTCATTAGGACTTTAGATATACTGAACCGTGTTTGTTTTTCAAATACTGTTTTTATTATTCGTTTCCCTACAACGTTATGGGGAGTAAACGAAACTTTGTAAAGTGACGTACCATCCCTGTTTGAAGTATCCAACACTGGTTAGATCAGACTAAAATAAATACACTTATCGTTTCATTATATAGGCTTTTGCTTAAAAATCGGTATATATGTCCCGTTTATTGCATCAATGCCTTTTATACAAGGATCCGTTTTTGTCGTGAGTGGTATTCGTTAAACACAAAGTGATTTGATTTCGCACTTAACGGGTAAACACCGGTATGGAATTAACTGATCTTTTCATGCAGAAATATTGCGATTTCTGAGGTAAAGGAATGTTGCTTTATTGAATGGCTTGTACGTGTAATTAACACTTGAAATATAATGATATTGATACAGTAAATCCATTTGCTGCGCCGAGTGCTGTTCAACAGAATGTCATGAAAATCGTTTAAAGCAGTAAATGAAATTTGCGGTTCTTGGTGGCATATTTAATAGAATTGAAAGTTTTATTCGTCGACCTTTCATGTCATAAAAATAGTCGTTTAACTCTACGGGCAGGCCACTCTGGTGTCGGACTATTCATCTGGTATCTACGTTAAAACGATGTCATTATTAAATTGTTAGCTATCTTGTTTTCAATAGATATTTGTACGTTGGCGTGGTGCCTAATTAATATCAAACACTTGAGAGGCCACAAAGGATCGTCTTCTTTATATAAAGTGACTGATAACGCAACAAAATCGTCAGATCCGAGTAAACTTCGCACACGCGAAGAATTATGTAGTTCATTTCCGCGGACTGGCAGATATCTAGTGCGAAACCAGTATGGAAAAGATAGGCTCGCGTGCATTCTGGATCCTCGGTGTGATGACACTTATGGTGACATTCGGGAAGGTTTTTGGAGGTGAGAGATGCTAAATCTTATCGGTTATTTTAGACGGCAGTCACAAGACAAAAACTCTCACCTGATTAACACTGTGTTTATCACTAATACTAATTCGATCATCTTTGTTGTCAAACAAAAATCAGTTTTAATTCCGTAGTTATTCTTGTAGTTGCTACTTATCTTGTTGTTGTTGTTGCTACTACTGCTACTACAACATTAACATATATTACTATTACTACCCCTACTACTACTATCAGCACCTCTGCCACAATTACTACTACTACTACTACTAATGCTGCTGCTACTACTACTACTATTACTACTACTACTAATACTACTAGTGCTACTACTTCTATACCTATTACTACTACTATTACTACTACTACTACACCTATTACTACTACTTTTACTACTACTACAACTACTGTTTCGACTGCTTATGCTCCTACTACAACCAATACTATTAACAATAATATCATTATTATTTATGTTGTTCATGGTATTGGAGGTATACCAAATATATATTTTATTATAAGCTACTATTTTGAATATTATTCTACTGATTATAGTAGCTGTTAGCTGTATTATTATTATTATTATTATTATTATTATTATTATTATTATTATTATTATTACTGTAGTTGTAAATAATGAATAAATAGCAGGGAGATCTAAATTTTCATATATAAAAAAGAAGCACCTCTCCAAATGTATTTTATGCCAAGAGTTTGTATATACTATAGATCACCGAGGAAGAATGCTGTTCATTGTTTATACTATGTGAATTATCCAATTAAACGTTTCATTATTTACAGGTTTCGTGTGTGGGGATGGAGATACGTACGGATACAAACCAAGCCAGAAATCAAACATCACCAAACAAAATAATAATTCCCATTATTTATCTGGTCAGCAAATGTCTTTCATTTTATTTTTGACTTTTAAAACGGTGTTTCTGTTAAAATTCTAGGCCGCCTAACATCTTAATCATATAATATTGGTTAATAGCGCTAATAAATTATCATCACAACAGGCACCGTTTGGCACAGCCAGAGGTATGGTAGGTTTTCTTGCTGTGGTGTAATCAAGGCCATAGAAGTGATGATCAGCAATACCAGTGATATCGAATTCCAAGTGTGGGATATGACGGCGCCAATTTCAAAAACAGCCATGTTCTTGGGTAATTACAGAACGCACGGTATGTTAAAAATTGATTTGCGCGTTTTCTACTTTTAAGCTCGATATGTACGTTACTATGGTGATTAGGTCTCATTAAGACTAATATATAAATTCATAAATCACGAGGAGGGAAGGGAGCGGGGTATCCAAATTAGATCATCGATTTCACACACAGACACGCACACACACACACACACACACATATATATATATATATGTGTGTGTGTGTGTGTGTGTGTGTGTGTGTGTGTGTGTGTGTGTGTGTGTGTGTGTGTGTGTGTGTGTGTGTGTGTGTGTGTGTGTGTGTGTGTGTGTGTGTGTGTGTGTGTGTGTGTGTGTGTGTGTGTGTGTGTTACATAGCGAGTTTAGGATAGTGGGTCATTAATAATGAATGACTTGTACATCTTGTTTTCAGTTGATATTCAAGATGGCGTGAATCAGAATATCACGATTCCGTTTGATAAACAAATGCCAATTCGTGTTGGGAACGCGATTGGATGGTGAGTGCACTGTATCCAATTCTGTGTGCTTCGGGGGTCGAAATGTGTGTGTATGAAACTGGATAGATATGGCTGCGGAAGAATATCCTAAGAAGAATGCTCGTTTAAAAACATTTCCTGACACGTGAAAATGTCAAGCTCAGTGTAAAATCTTGGTAATTAACTGTTAGCTAAATGTATATATTTTTATCGTTCCGGGTCATTGAAGGAGGGGAAGCTTTCATGGTCTACATGAAAGCCCTCTTTATCACAGTTATCGTCCAAATAAGTTCAAATGTCGGCGTCAGCATTTTCCCTTATCCATTACCTTTGGAGATCAGTGGGTCCACTTAGCATATCTTATGCACAAAATTGCCAGCATAATAAAAAGCATTCACGTCATAGAATATCCATAGTATGTTTTTATTTTTAGAGTGATTAATAGTATTTCGAAACAGGATCCAGTATATGGATTTGTTTCTGAACTGTGTATGAACACAGGTTCATTCCAGAAATGGAGGATATTTGCAAGAAATTCCTACCTTGTGAAAATAATCTACAGCCACTACTTATTTCCAAATCAGACTGTTCGCCTTGATGTTGTGTCGACAACATATACGGTGTTGTTCACTATTTTCAGGATCGCAGATTTATCGGACGTAATTATGTGGGGTGACTATCAGGATCTCGGTGGACAAGCCAATTCTGATTACCTCTGGGAGGACTTCAGTAGTTGGAGTATTGCAGGTGATCCTCCGTTCCACTATCACCCGCCTTCTTTCAGCACTTTGTTAAATCGGCACACGTTTAGCAACAACGGCCTTCAGAGACGTGTATTTGGTGTGCGCCCTGTGGTACACCCTGGTAAGTATGTATTGATATGTCTTCATTCTATGAGGTGTATAGCCTATTCCCATTTTCGGAATTTAAGAGTACAAAGATTTTCTGCCGATGTATTTCTCACTCACTAATTCTCTGACTAAATCAGTAACATTTTATTAAAACTCAGTATCTTCGCCAATACAACGAAGAATATTACCAACACATTTTTTTCCTAGATAATTAATAATTTACATTAGCTTGAAAATAAATATTTCAAGCATTTTGTCAGAATTAAATTACTTTACAAAACCAAGCCAAATTTCGGATAAACAAGAAAGGTATCAAATGTAAATTTATGTAATTAATCACATAGTGACTATATATATATATATATATATATATATATATATATATATATATATATATATATTATTAGTATATTAATTACATAAATTTACATTTGATACCTTTCTTGTTTATCCGAAATTTGGCTTGGTTTTGTAAAGTAATTTAATTCTGACAAAATGCTTGAAATATTTATTTTCAACTAATGTAAATTATTAATTATTTAGGAAAAAAATGTGTTGGTAATATTCTTCGTTGTATTGGCGAAGATACTGAGTTTTAATAAAATGTTCTGATTTAGTCAGAGAATTAGTGAGTGAGAAATACATCGGCAGAAAATCTTTGTACTCTTAAATTCCGAAAATGGGAATAGGCTATACACCTCATAGAATGAAGACATATCAATACAACTTACCAGGGTGTACCACAGGGCGCACACCAA
>JAODUP010002184.1:0-15273 GCA_025642065.1 Paralvinella palmiformis
TTGATATTAAAGATGATCCTGATATGGAGGTCATCCAGAAGGAACTGAAGCGTATGACGACTCACCACTGTATGTATTGTGATTAAGAAATCCTAGTATCATATTATGGTTGGGGAGGACTTCTTTTCAGGATAATTTCAGCATAAATATTTCAGTAAGTGTAATATACAAATATTCAGATTGGGATCAATTTTATCAAGTATAATTGAACCATTTCCAGGTTCCTGATGACTTCATCATTGGCAAGTGTATTGGAGGAGGTGACACGACAGTAGTTGCTTATGACAGTGGAAAACTAAAACAGCTATTGGCTGCCTGAACAAAGTAGTCATCAAACAGTGATCATTAAATTTAGCAGCTCTATATTTTTCAGAACTACAGTTATAGCAAAGTATTTTATCTAGACGTTTTAACACAGTATTACGTGTATTTGTGTGTGCACACACTCAGAGACAAACAGACATAGACAATGATGTCAAATTCTCATCAATATCATAACGATAGTATTAGAGAAAAATTATGAGTTCAAAGTCAGTACATAGTATTTATTGCCCAGTCCAATGCAACTTATCATTATTGATATATTGCACGAGATCAATTACATATTTTGTATTTAGATTAATAAATCCATGAGTCTAAAATCAAAACTAAAAGCTTATTTAAATGATCATATTCCATGTCCATGACAAACACAACTTAAGATAGATAGTTTTATATACATGTATTACACACACACACACATATATATATATATATATATATATATATATAATACAGAATCCAATCAGCTGTAACTGTTAGCACGACACATATATCTAATTAATAGATAATGTAGTGGGTGTATTGCAATGACTGTGATAATTGCAGGAACTTGAACAAGATAGCTGGGTCCTTGTCTCCAGATATATTTTGATATATTTTTATAAGACTGGTTTAAGTTATTTATCTTCACTCACTAGATTACTCTTAATAATTGACACGATTGGTGGATTAATGGAAATATATGCACTTGACAATTTAGTTAATTGTAGTAAATATATATTCCATATAAGTTGAAGCTTATTTTACGTAACTGTTAAAACATAGGTTTATTCAATTTATCTCAATGTGAAGGAGATATGTCACTTTTATTATAGAATTGTTAGAAGTGTTATGCTTGGTGTTAAGATACCTGTGTTATGCTTGGGGTAGCTGTCTATGTTATACACAAGTATATTTTTGAAGCTGTTCAAGAATCTCAATTCACTTAATTGTATAAGTGCATTTCTTTTCATTGCAGAATTATTAAATGTATTTTAAAAAGATGTAACTTATATTATTGTGTATTAAAGTGTACTTGCGTTTTTACAAGGTACGTCAGATATATTTTAGATGGAATTAATTTCAATGTGATTAAAATTGGCTTATTTTTTTCAAAGATTAAACATTCCCATTTTATTACCTGAAATGATTAACGTATTAATGGTTGTACCGATGTGATTGCAATATCATTATTTTAATTAATTAACCTGTGTTCACTTTTTATAATGAATGTCTGTATCTGTAAGTTTATTATTACCTAAGGTTCCTTGGTCTCATTTGTATACAGAAAGATGTTTTTCTAGCTGTTAGTACTGAAATGTTTCAGCATAATTTCAATTTATTGCATATTCACTTCATATCCAAAGTATCTGTTGTCAACAAACACATCTAGCATATTCACAACAATTTTGATTATTGTGTGTGTGCTATGACATGTAACAAATGTTATATCATGGGGATTTTTATATTATTTATATTTTTGATATACTTATTTAGATATTGATAAATAATCATACACGTGGTAGCTCAAGAAATATAATTACTTCAGCAGCTATTATAACCAGGTGCAACCCTAGGATGATGATGGAGATCAAAAGCTAATCAATCACCCACACATTAATAGTTTTATAATTGGTTTTTTAGTCATACCTTAGGGACAGGCATGATTATAATATTTATATATTTTGTAGAATACCTTGTGTGATAATTTTTTTATTGTTTTCAATAAAGCACATAGCACCAAATATGTTGTTTTTGTTACCACATAATTAATACCAGATTAATTCACATGGTGATATTGATACAGAAAATTTGCATCATGCATTGATCACAAATATGTAATAATTATAATGATGATGATTGATGTTTTACTGCCACTTTTGTGCACATGGTAGGCTAAACGGGCCGAGCGACCTCCAAAGATAATGAAGCGAAGTCAAAGATGAAACACCCTTCACACAAGTTCAGATATGCCCATGCCGAGATTCAAACCCGGGTAGTAGTGATCTGTGATCCAACACCCTACTATTAGACCATGGAAGCGCCATAATAATCATAATGAACAACTTTATAGAAAAGTATTTTAGTTTTGAAAAATTAAGCATGGAAAGGTTACAAAATTAATATTATAGATTTGAATGCTAGTTAATCCAAGAAAAGTTCAATTTAAAATTGAGTACATCAGATATATTTTAGATGAAATTGATTTCAATGTGATTAAAATTGGCTTATTTTTTCAAAGATTAAACAATCCCATTTTATTACCCGAGATGATGAACGTATTAATGGTTGTACCGGTGTGATTGCAATATCATTATTTTAATTAATCAACCTGTGTTCACTTTTTGTAATGAAATATCTTAGTTAGTAGGTCAGTGCTTTATTTAGCCTGTATCCATGTCACAACTGGAACACGTGTCTGAGCAAATCAAAATTGTCAAAGTAGAAACAAAGTTTTATATTGACAATGTTAGGTTGTTATTGCCCAACTTTGGAAATGTTTAGATTGCAGATTTGTAAACTGGCTACTGTAATAGCTGTAGTCTTGTGACAACCTTAAAATTCTTGGCCATCTGACATTTGTTTAAAATGTCATTTAGCCCAGAGGGGACATATAGTCCTGCTTGTTTATGTCTGCACATGTGACTTCTAATATTTATGTGGTGACAGTCTGATCGTGCTCCATATCTAATGGATCCTATCATAATAAACTCTAGGGGACTTCTATGCTAGTTTCTGATCAAGGGGCATAATTATCACAAGGGCAATCATTGATCATCTTTGCCAGGCAACCTTTCTACAGAGAGACTCTGTTTGTAGAGGGCCTGCATTGTTAGTTATCAGACCATATATATATATATATATATATATATATATATATATATATATGAGTTAGTATAGTTAGTAGATCGAGTTGGCAAAAAAACTGAAGTGAAATTGAAAGTAACTGATATATTATGGTTATCACTCATTACAGATTACTCCCCCACCACCCACAATTAACAGTTTATCACAATAACTTTATTAACTATATGCTTGAAAATGAAGTTTATATTCTAAACTTTCAAGTGGTTTTCTTGTACTAAATCGCACTTTCTTAATAATAGGAGAAAAACTAGTCATCTGCAAGCCTAAGTGAGTAAGTACCGCTGACTCACGAATACGGATTGAATACCTAGAAAACATGCAACAAATTTGAAATTACTAATTCATAAATTAAAATAGTAATATAACTGTGGCAGAAAATTACACACAGGTTATTTACCTTAATATCCATTGTCATAAACTGTTCGCTTCATCTATCATTTATTCTGCGATGTTAGAACAACAACAACAATTTCAAATCCAACTATGTCAGCTAAAAGATGCACGTAGTTTCATGGCGGGAATATGGCGGAAAGACAGATTAAGCCCCGGATGTTCTGGGAGCATTCATTGTTTTATTGTGACTTAACTAGAGTAGTCATCAAAACTTTACAAACAACAATGACTGGGATAGCAACATTAATCTGACTAATTACCTCACTGGTGGAGACATATAAGGTCAGGAATGTATTGGCTCTACACAGGTACTACTTCTACTAGTACTACAGCTGCTAGAATAACAACAACAGCTAATAATAATAATAATAATAATGTATATTTAAGTGCCCTTACTAGCAAGAGCCAGTAGCAGGAGCCATTCGGATTATACAGTGATACCCCCATTAAATGTATCTGTAAAAACTCAATGAGAAATTTGAATGAACTAACTCTAAATTAAAAATTAATTATAATAATAATAATAATAACAACAACAAGAATAATAATAACGGTTGCAATAACAATTTTATATGCCTTACTATTAGAATGACGGAGACTCAAGTAGCATACTATTTATTGTTTCGCCGACTAACTAATTCTAAATACATTCAGAATACATGCCATTTTGAAAAGAGAAGTTGTACGACTGACATCAAGCCTCATATTGTATATGGGAATAGAATAAGGCACCATCATTATCAGTCTGACAAAGGTGAGAAGATAAAGATATGAGCTAATAATCTATATCACCCCACCTGAAGTATCTTTGTATATGTTGGTGGTCCATGTACGTGGGGGACGACCTGTTAAAATATCATAGTAGAATATTGAGAATATATTCAGGCAAAGATTGGTGCAGCAACAAGCGGTATGTTATCAGCAGATTGTAAAGACCAGTAACCTGAAAAGCTTCAAATTAAGTTTAGGTAAATAGTGAGGAAAGGGCGCTATCTTCTAAAGGCTGTTCCATCAATTTATCATTATCTGTAATGGAGTTTTCTGAAATGTTGAATGGAAAACATTGTACTTTCTAAACTCTGAACTGACTTTAAATACTATGACTATTTCAGTGGATCTAATAATTAATAAATCTATCTTGCGAATCATGGATATAATAAGTCAATGATAGAAGTGATCGTAAACGGTATTTTGAAGGGCACACTTACACCAAAAAGCGTACCAAAAAGTCTGAAATAAGAAGGGAATAGTCACTATTCCAGGGGAGGGTTTCTTGGATCTGAAGATAATGCTTCATAACATTAGCTTGCATCATGTTATTCATTGTTCGTGAACTATCCAGTTGACCAGATAATATTATTTATTATAAAAGGCATAATTATCTCGTTGTTATGTTTATATCATTTTAGAATCAAATGGTTATCCCTAGAAGTTACATGCCATCAGAATCAATGAACCGCCGGTGCCCAGGGCCGACACTTCTTGAACCGGGCGTGCATCTTTCTATAGCTGCCGGCACGGTGGTCTTGCTGATATTCAACTTATTCAACGTTTCGCACTGCAAGTACAAGAAACAATAATTTATTCAATGAACAAACACAGATTTTTATTTGTCATTTTCATCTGCAAATGTAGGTGGAAGTAAACTGGAGTTTCATCACGCGTCCGCGGAAGTCGTTGTGTTTATGTTTAACACATGCTCTTGTTGACATCTGAAGCATTGGCACGACGGTGGTGATTGGCCAAATATCATTGGAATATCCTCTTTCAACAAACCAACAATCAATTTACATACATGGCTCTGATAGTTACCCGGGAAATTCAAATCTCACACTCTTGCACATTGTTATTTGGGGAATTACCCCCCCCACCCAGAAGTTATTTAATTTTATCTTGAAATAAAGATATGCACGTTTAATAACTAAATCTTTAGTTACTTTGTATTTCACATGGTGAAAATAAACTTAGGGCTATTTTTTTCTTGACCTCGCCACACCTACATTAGTAAACCCATTTCCATTGACAATTATTCACCCCATCATGCAAAAGTGATCAACTATTATGCCCGCTTGCCCCATCACTAGTATTTTTAGCCTATACATTGCCTCCAACTGTTTTCGTGCACATCCAGCTTGCTTTGCGATATATTAGCGGCTGTTCTCTTGAAGGACCCGAGCCTGCAACTTTTCGTCAGGGCTGACAATTTTTGGACTTGCCAGCCCTGATGTCTGATTATTTTTGTTGGGGATTTCCGTTACCTAAAATCCTAGTGACCTGGCCAAGAGTTAATACGGCCCTGGTGGTAGGATAAATGACGTACGCATGCCCTGATGCGAGTATTCTTATGCTTATGTTTAGCATAGTGTCTCGCTTATAGCGACTTGCTCGTTCCATTATAATAATGATGGACAATAATTCTGACAAAACTCCAAATATATGATGTCAGCTGAATGTTATTCGACCGGGAGCCCCCTTTGATGATTTATCGGCGAGTTGTTTTTTATCTCTTGTTTAATTAGTTAATGATCACGTCCCAATCCGGCGCTGCGTATTACTAAAAGCTCATTATTGCAATCCAGAATCGATGCGATGATTTAAGATTTTCAGTCACAACCTACGATCAGGATCACTGACTTTGAACAGGCGATGATTAACTTGGCTAATACTACCCTGTGTATAAAATAGAAAAAATACTGTGTGTATGTATATATATATATATATATATATATATATATATATATATGGCATTATTGATATAATAGACCAGATAGGGTATTGACCACAGTTATCAGTTAATCCGCAAGTATTAGTTAGTGGCATGAAAGGTCGTTCACATACCGATCGAGGCATCTAAATGACGCCAGTTATCAAAACCCAATAAATTTCTTTTTATTAACAGATTATTCGAATTTAATTCAGCCCAATGATTTCATAACGTATGTATCTAATTCAGTAGAATTATAAATATTAAAGGTTAGGTTTTTCCTAGGTTTACATTCTCTGCTGTTTTACTTTCTAACGGTAAGGTTCAGGCTGAATCAATCTTCTTTCAATCTCAGTTTTTGGACCATTTTTTTAAACAATTATTAAGCTCTTATTATTAAGGGTGTTTTAAATATTAAAGCAAACATACATTTGAATACGGCTCAAATCATTGCTTGTATTATTTGGAGTTTACCTTAGACAAAGAGCCAGAAAGCTACAACGGAGTAATTATTATTAATACAGTTCTAAGCTTGAACAGTTTTCGGGGAATTTTAGCGCGAATTATTACATTTTAAAGATTTATGTAAACAGAACTGGAAGAGAACATGAATGAAAGATACCAGGAGGTAACAAATGAATCATATTTTAACTTTAGATATTACAAATTCTGTATAAGTAGTGGTGTACTATAAATTACTAACATTTACATTATCATGATCATCACACTCAACTCCCGAGATTCGTTCTTTGATGTTTAGATCTAGTCTTGAGATCTAAACTATCACGAATATCATGATCATGATGATACATCATCTAAGACTAGGAAATTTTCTAAAAAGGAGGTTATGCCATATATGTGGGGTCCGTCGATCTCGGTCCTCGTCGATCTAGACTCTTCTATGACTATGTTATGTAACTATCATCTATTCTATGCCCGTCGACCTCGGCCCATGTTGACTTCGGCCCACGTCGATCTCGTCCCATGTATTCCAAGCGATTAACATTAAAATAGTATAATGTCAATGGGCCGAGATCGACGTAAGTGTTTGAAATATATGTTGATTTCGGCCCAAATTGCATTAACATTAATATTTTTATATAATTACACATTTAATTATATATGTATAATTATATATATATTATATATATATATATATATATATATATATATCAAACGGTTTATTTTGAATAACGGTATTGAGTAACATGCCACCCACGTCGGCCTACACTCATGTTCCATATATGCGGGCACATGTTCGGAGGAGCTCACAGCTGGTGGGTAGAGCAGTGGCAGTTCTCATATTCTTCACAGAAGTCGAATATCTTCTGCAGATCCACTACGGCCCAACTGTATGACACATATTCCAATGTTTTATTGTATTGACTGAAACGACTATGACTTCCTACGCCAACGTTGTTTATATGCATAGGTCAAACATGCCCAGCAACCACAATCTACTCGATGAAACAATGTGAGAGCAACTAGAGCCGACATAGACGTGATAATTATAAGGCATAAAAGCATGTAGACATTCAAGTAACATTTTATTTTTGTACACAAACACACATATATTTAATTAGGCCAGCCATTTAATTATAGTACATAACAAAACATAGGAATACCACTTTAACAACCAACTAGGTGGGCCAAGATCGACATGGGCAGAGGTCGACATGGGCTGAGATCAACAAGGGCCGAGAGTCCCATATATGATATGGTGTTACAAAAAAGAGGACATGCGCACATACACAGGCCTGATAGTGATACTGATAGGACATTTAGATTAGAATCACCTTTTTATTATTACAGAGAAGTCAGAAGTAAAATAAATGAATATCAATATTGATTTTTAACCCAAATTGAAGCAGATGCGCTAAAAGTTCCCTTATTTCAAAAATATAAAGGTAGCCTAACTTAAGCTGGCACCAGATGGAGGATGGCCGACTCAAATGCCGTACAGGCCAGACATCTGGCCTCCCTATCATGATCATGATTATCATCGAATCCATTCACTGATTGATCATTCCATTACTTTAGAATAAAGTCCATTCAGACCCAGTGAATTTGTCATCTGGTGATTCTAGATCTATTGTTTAATGATAGCTCTAGTATTAGAACCTTCTAGTTCTAGTACTAGACTAGGAGATCTAGTCTAGCAGATGTAGACTCTAGATCTAGACTCCCTATAACATTATTATAAGTTAACATATGCAGATCCAGTATTATGACATGGTCATGTCATCATCATGCTTGTGACGTGTATGCATATTGAGATTTCTTCCGAAAGTGTTAGGCAGTTAATCATTTTATTCCAAATTCTAAATTGATTTATAGTTATTACAGCCCATCTGGTGTCTCCTGTTTTTCAAGTAGCTAGTCACATAAAAATGCTGTTATTGTTATAATAATATCTTATTATATTTAAACACTCATATTTACTAATTTAGTTACATAGTATCTTTTATTTTTACTCTCTTGTACAGGTTTGCCAGTGGTTAGACACAGTATGTGGAACAGATGCTGTTCCATCTTATGAGATCAACCCCACAACTGTTGACTGTTTGTGGAAGTTGATGAAGAGAAATCAGAAGCAAGAGAAAGTTATCAGCTTTGTGATAGATGACCTCAGACAAAAAGCTGCTGAATATTCAATGGAGGGTCTGATTGTGTGTGTGTGTGTGTGTATGTATGTGCATGTGGGGAGAGAGAGAGAGAGACAGACATGGATAGTTTAACAACATTAATCATGAAAAATTATGTTGGATTATGAAACATATCGTATTTATCCAATTTTTCCAATATACATTTGTGGCAGAAAGATATTGGAAGAAATGCAATTAAAATTTAGCACCTAAACATTTTATCATGTTTACAAAATTGAAAGTACAGTCAAACTTTTGCCTTCTTTATCTTTTAGAATGTAGCTTTCAGTAGAATGTCCAACAGTGATTATATCTCATTCATTTCTCACTAAAATACACTGAGATATTGGCCTCAGTTTTTTAGGATTCCATTCTATGTAGAAACACAGATCTTTTTTAGATCCACTAGACAATAAAAGTCAGAATGATATGATAAAATGACAGTCGGTTATTATTATTTTTTAAAGGAGAATGACCTGATTTCACTCACTGGGAGAGTCCCCCCCCCCCCAACCGCCTTTAGTATTTGGCAAAACGCCCATCACAGAAATCATCATCATTATCATCAGCTATCAGATCAACTGAATTCAATCAAGGTGACCAATGGGAACTGTATAAGGGAATCTGTGGTTCTAGTCCTGCAACGGAACAAACAATAACTGTCATGTGTATATTTACTCTGAGTCATTGTACGCTGTGATGTACTAGAGTCCATATATCCTGACTTAAGAATGACTTGAGATTTAATAAACTATTATTTCATGTTAGATGAGAATGTTGGAAATGCCTCGTGAATTATTATTTGGTGTTTGCATGGATTGCTTGCCAAAATGTTTATTATCCTTATCATTTACACAAATTCTAAGCTGGACAGGAAAATTGGTAAGACTGGTGGTTTGAAAAAAATCACTTTTCTTGCAAAAGACATATTTTATCTCTACTCAATTGGTCTCAGAATTTAGAGCATTCATCATTCCTATCTGTATGTCACTCACTTCACTTAAATTCTTTTTCTCTACATATTGGCTAATTATATACAATGTTTTCCACTTTTCTTCGCTTTTTTATCAGTTCTTTCAAGCCGTAATGAGATTTGCAGACATATAGCTTAGGTCATCTCTAGGAGTGTGTGATGTTTGGTCAATCCAACTATTATGGGCCTCCAGAAACGTGTGTTTGTGTCTGTGTGTGTGCACCCATGCACACAAACACACACATTCAAACATATTTGCTTTTCTTTTAAAATTCATAGCTACACGTATTGGGAATGTACTGTCCAATATTGGTCTAAGCTGTGGCAGCTTATCAAAGTCAGGAACAGCAAGTCTTAGTACATTGGTTAATATGGCATTAGTACTACATACTAAAGATGCCTCAGATACAAGGTATTGGTGTGTGTGTGTGTGTGTGTGTAACTGGCAGATTGCTGTTATTGTTTTGACAATAATTATGTTTTGATCATCATTGTTAATTAACTCTTTAATTATTAATTATTGTACATCTCCAGTTTGATGTTGGCTATCAGTGAGTTATACCTAACAAGATTCAGACAGTCAGAATCACAAAGTTTAGAAGAGAAAGTATTATCCGAATTACTGGCAAAAACCAAGACAGCCTTCCTCAAAGACTCGATGCTTAAAAAGTATGTATTATAATACAGGTATATTTTATATAAAGACAAGGACACTCCATTAATGCAATCAATAAAATATTGCATTTAAAACCTACAGGACAGGATTTGACTCACACTGGGATGTTTTCTTGAGGAAGGCTAAACAATTAAAGCATTCACTTTCTACATATAGATAATGATTATGATTTATGGCTCATTAAAAACATGATGACATTATCTGAAGTCTACAAAATTTATACCTTTCCCCCAATTATAAACAATAAGAAAGTTGATCCATTTTCACAACTTGTGTAGAATAGGTAGATCATGAATGAGATGAAAATTGTTTGTAGTTGCTACAGTTTGAGAATATATTATTACAGATTTGTTTTGGGCCATAAATTAACATTCGTTTGTATCTCTATGGATGTATAGCATCTATTAGCTCACTCTCACAGCAGGCACCTACTATGTTTACTATTGTGTTCGTAACATCAGTTGTATCATTCTGATGAATCAGCCATATGTTTTATTCATGTTTCTTAATGCCAGCGGCTCCCACGCATTGCAAAAACGTGCACTTTCACACCCAAATGTATCATGCTTCACAGGCCTTATAAACTATACTAGCATAAAAATTGATTTTTTAAGAACCTTGAAGTAGTCTTCATTCTTGGGTTCTTCCACAAATATGCTGCTGGTGTTTGTAAAGATTTCTCACCATCCGAAGGAAATCAGACTCAAATCATAGTTATCTCACTGTTCCATACACTAATTAGTATCATCTGATCTGACAGGACGTTACAAGGTTTAGACGATGATGCAAGACAGCAGGATCCAGAGATTGAGAAAAAAGCGAAACAGGCTGCATTTCTTCGTGCCAAAAGCAAAGAATATAGAAAAGTTATTAATCAGCTACAGGTTAGAACATAAAAACATATTTATACTGGATCATCAGAATTAATTAAATTAGCTTTTTAGTACTGACACATATATTAATTATGTTAAATATTTAGGTCATGTGTTTGAATGCAACTTGTACCTATATTTGTTGGATATTTTTATCTAAGAAATAGCCTCCAGACCATATGCAGGGGGAGAATTTACGAGAATCAACATTGATTCTCGCTAATCTATTTTGCAAGAATCAAGAGAATCAACTTGTATTCACTTTAGATTGCTGCTTTAAAAAATCCTGTACTTATATCTAAAAGTTAGTTTTTTCCCTAACTTTTAGTAGTTTCATACCATTGATTTGCGCAACAAAAACATTGTGCTAATCAATCTGCATCAAACTTCTAGCCCTGATATGTCTCAGATGTGACCAGTTCTGAGGATAAACAACTCAACTTGACATGTATCAGATATAGTGTTCTTAATTGACAGTACTTTCTTTGTGAAATTTCTCTAAGAACAAATGCGTTGGGCTTTGGGTTTTTTTCAGGAAAAACTCAAGTCAAGTGGTGTAGACTCAACCCTCTACCACAGCACATTGTTAAGAAGATCTGAAGTATGTAATTATGTTGCTTTGATATTTCTGATACAATAATCTAAATAATTATGTCGAGTTAACTTTTAACAGAAAACAAACTGTGATGGTGTCGTTTCCCATTAAAGAACAATTCCACATGAAAACATTATCATGACTTTATCTAGTTTTAGTATTTTTGCTAATTACTATATCCGTAAGATGGAGTTGTTCATGGCGACAGCTTTTCTGGTTTTAACAATGACGCGAATGTTGTTACAGGAATTGCAGACTTCAAGAGATAAACTGCATTCTTTGAGAGCGAAGCTCGACTCTTATCAGAGCCTACCTCCTGTAAGTATTGTGTATTTGTCCTGTTTATATCATACTTTCCTCTTCGTGTGTCTATTGAAGATATTCTAAGACAAAGTAACATCTATATTTGTCTCCTCTAAGTATTGTATGTGCCTCGTGTAAATAGTGTACTCCATTCATGTAAGTAGTGTACTCCATTCGTGTAACCACAGGACTGTTTGAAATAAGTGTTGTACTTGGTGATTTTAATAATATGTCTCTCTAACTACTGGTACATAAATGATGTATATTTAATTTTTAACTGTAGACATTATATTTGTCTCCTTTAATCAACAAAGAGGGTGAGTTTTGTATAAACTTGTTGTCTTCAGACTGTTTGGAGTACATCCCTTCTTCTCTTGTTATCTGAAACATCATAGTGTTAAGTTTGTGTGTGTGTGTTAGAGAAATTTTCTACATCTAGAGAGAGATATGGATGGGAGTTCAAAATCCTGTACCTGCTTGGGATGGAATTTTTTCTGAATTGACCTTGTGCATTATCCTTCATGTTGTAAAAAATACACTAAATCATTAAATGTAATTTTTGTGTTGTTTTGTCATTAAAAATTACTCATTCACTCTTGGACGTGTTTTTGACCTCATAGTATTATGAATAACATGGGTGGATACCCAATGACTGGAAGAAGTCTTATTCAGAGAACTGGGATATGTACTCCTCTAATATCGTACACCCATTAATATTATCAGCTTGAGAAATCGGTCTATCATTATTTTAGTTAAATTCTCTATAACCAATCCGATATGAAGATCCTTTGTAGTAGCCTGCCATCTTGTATTTTGCTGCTACTATAGTGAAACTAGTTTATTAGACTTGGATAGGTGGAGGATATAGGACATTTTCCGGATTGTAAACAGTATATTCAGTTGAACTATTTAATTACGTGTCTGGATATGTATGTATGCCAACGCAGCTACTATCACATCAGTCTTTTATGTTTTGGCAATAAGAGTGATTGAATTATGCTAAATTTGAAAATGTAATTCGCATTACACTTGACTTGACCTATATCTTCAATATCCTATAGGTTGCTACATGCCAGAGTTACTCTGCGGATGTTTTTATTTATTTACTGTTGATGAGTTTTGTTCAGCTCAAAATAACTTCATTATTTTCATCCTGTATTCAACAGGATTTAGCTCTGGCCAAGGTCAAAGTAGAAGAAGCTCGCAGAGAACTTGTAAGTATCTTCGGTCAGGATCCAGTATATGGCGGGGGGTTATTATAAAACAGTTTCCAAACAGTTTTCAAATACTTTGTTTCATAAACTAAGAATACTTTTTGTTAAACATGAAACATTCCATAGATTAAACCAAATCTAGATCAATGTCAACAGCAGTTGATTGCCTTACATTGTGGAAATGAAATATGTAAATACAAATTCGGGTGTCTAAAAAGGGATTTCTTATATTAAAGCACCTAATATTAGGTTAAAAAATTTATCTGGGATATTTGTATCTCTGTGATATGTTATTGTCAACATTTACTCTGACTCGCATCTTGCAAATTAAAGTCACAGAACTTTCAATATAAATAGTAGTCTCTCGTGGTGGTTACTTTTCATTCATGCTTTGAAAATTAAAATCTTTACATTTTAGAGAATATAATAGTGAAAGATACATAATGTAAACACAAATAGAGTTGGTGGATGTTGCCAAGTGCAAATACTAATAGAATTAATAAACATTACAAAGTGAAAACACAAATAGAATTAGTGAATGTTACAAAGTGAAAACACAAATAGAATTAGTGAATGTTACAAAGTGAAAACAAATAGAATTAGTGAATGCTACAAAGTGAAAACACAAATAGAATTAGTGAATGCTACAAGGTGAAAACACAAATAGAATTAGTGAATGTTACAAAGTGAAAACACAAATAGAATTAGTGAATGTTACAAAGTGAAAACACAAAATAGAATTAGTGAATGTTACAAAGTGAAAACACAAATAGAATTAGTGAATGTTACAAAGTGAAAACACAAATAGAATTAGTGAATGTTACAAAGTGAAAACACAAATAGAATTAGTGAATGTTACAAAGTGAAAACACAAATAGAATTAGTGAATGTTACAAAGTGAAAACACAAATAGAATTAGTGAATGTTACAAAGTGAAAACACAAAATAGAATTAGTGAATGTTACAAGGTGAAAACACAAATAGAATTAGTGAATGTTACAAAGTGAAAACAAATAGAATTAGTGAATGTTACAAAGTGCAATCTAATCTTAACAATGCAACTGACTTATGATTGTGATCGCATGATGTATCTACAAAGGGGGAAGAGAACTATGAGGAATAATCCTTTCTGGTATGTGAAGTATTGTGGTAAGGGGGTCTATTTATTTAAATAATATCTATTCTGGCCTGAAATTCACTGGGTGATGGCCTTGAACTACTGCTGAATGCTTCTGTTTACAGATCTCAGAATTGTTTCTTGCAAGAAAATGTAACCCTAAAGCAGCTTTGCCAAAATAATTAATTAGCTGTGTACGTCATTGTCATTGATCAGTTACTGTGTTGGTTACTTTGTGTTGATGTGAAGCAGCAAATCTGCTATCAGAGTGGTGTTTAGGAATGTCAAATAGATGTACACTGTATCAGCATCTTGTACCTATCAGAGTGGTGTTTAGGAATGTCAAATAGATGTACACTGTATCAGCATCTTGTACCTATCAGAGTGTGTTTAGGAATGTCAAATAGATGTACACTGTATCAGCATCTTGTACCTATCAGAGTGGTGTTTAGGAACGTCAAATAGATGTACACTGTATCAGCATCTTGTACCTATCAGAGTGGTGTTTAGGAATGTCAAATAGATGCACACTGTATCAACATCTTGTACCTATCAGAGTGTGTTTAGGAATGTCAAATAGATGTACACTGTATCAGCATCTTGTACCTATCAG
>JAODUP010002187.1:0-15741 GCA_025642065.1 Paralvinella palmiformis
TGGATCTATGTGCTAACACTCAAATTGTTTCCCTAATTACGAGCAATAGGCTTTGAATATACCCTATGCACGGTTGATCTAATCTCCATCAGCAGTTGTAAAAACACCACTGGCCACACACATTGGCCGAATGTCACATCCTAAAGGTGAATGTCGGAGTGAACTATGAAAGAGTTATTATGTAGTTGCATACGGAAAGAAGAAGGCCATCTAGACTGAATGGGGAATGATTCACAAGCAGACCAACAAGGTATATGGAAACCCACAACAAGGTTTTGATGATCTGAATGAATGTGTTGAATTCATGTAATGACGTTCTTGTCTTTCATTAGAACCAATAGAGGTTCATCGTGCTAATAGATACATGACTCTTACTGAGTTTGGACCGGATTTATTGCCTGGTCTGAGTGGTGATAGAGTGAATATTTTAAACAATGGCATATAGAAACAGAGAGGAAAATAGGTGAAACAAGCTGAAAAGATACCGGATCCGGAACTCCTCAGGATCTCGACCTTAACTAAAGTTTATCTTTTAGGTTCGGCTAACCTGTGATTTAAAATTAGTCTTGGTCACTTTCAATCATGTCGGACTTGGTTAAGTCAATATCATATGACTCTCACTCAACGTACAAGTCAAGAACTGACGTAGGCACTCCAAGAGATAAAGTCAAGTTAAAACTTACTTTATTAATTCAAAGTTCCGGTATAGATATGTTTGAATTCTCCCCTGAGCACCGTCAGTGTGTTGTCCAGTAGGCCCACCTGGTTACATGGTCCAATCATAGTTGACGTGGCTTAATTAGCTCAGGAAGGCTACGCTATAATACAACATAACTATCATTTACATGTTATGAAGATAAGACAAGACTATAAGCTAGGTGACCGGAAAGAGAGCCATAGGAAAAAAGCCACCGAAAAGAAATCACAAATTTGCCTAGGAAATAAATTCACATGATAAAAGTCACAGACAAAGAATCACAAGTTCGATGTTATATATCTTATTTTAATTTTTTACAGGAGTGAAAAGAATCACTGTACTAAATTCTGATACACTTAATGCTGATGCCACGGAAAAATTCTGCCACAGTCTGACACAATCACTGGTACACGATGCTAGTATACCAGGATGTACTACGTGCAATGATATGATGTGTAATGCCCACTCTGATCAGATTATTATATACTACAATGATATAGTAAATGCATGCGTCAAAGCCATGGCTTAACGCATTCTTCGCTTTAGACCGCGCAAACATGTGGTTGGATGGGCTAGAAAGTACAGCCATTAAAAGATCGATCTGTTTTTTTTGCAGGCTATGGGTGACTAATGAAAAAAGTCAACAAAGTGTTATATTTAATATTATGCCAAAAGGTCACACTGAATATAACCGCATTTCAAGACATGTTGTCCGAACTCAAAATAAATAAAAAATGAATCGCATGGCGAATAGCATGTTATGTAATAACATGAGATATTTCTGGAATTAAGTGAGAAAAATTGGTAGGAAGTAACACGGCGCTGTACTTAACTTTATTGAAGCGTCATTTGGTATTACCAATGTAAGTGATGTTTTCCAACAGAAATGTGAAACCTTATACCAAAGTGTTCTATATGATACAAATGTCATGTATACTACTGTTCAATGTATCAAATAAGGACGTCGCGAATTTATGCAACCAATTTAAATGTCCCGCGCAGAACTATTATATAACAGTGGGCGATGGTTTCACTGCCATTGATAAGATAAAGTTACATAAAGCTGATGCGCTCAGTTTGGTTTATATTCCAATAACTTTGTTCGTGGTTGCAGTTATCTCTTTATACATTTAAGTATGTTATTAAGCGGTATATGTTGAAACACGGTGTATCTCCACAAAATATGTCTCTATCAACAATTAAACCTATTCCCAAAAGTAGCAAAAAATACTTAGTGACAGCGCAGTTGCTTTGGGTAGTGTAATAGGAAACAATATTATACCGTTTAAAGTTTTCAAAGTATGTCGAGAAATTGTGTACCATGCAGTGACCTTCAGTTTGATTTCAAAGGTAAACATTCGACGACACAGTAGACGTTTGTGTTGTAAGAAATAACTGATTCATTTGTTCATAATACCTCTTGATGCCTCCCAGGCTTCGACGGAGTAGATTACTGTAAAATGTTTGATTTGCCAATCAAGAGACAAATATGTAGTTGCACACTTAGACTTCTGGCAAATATGTGTCAAAGTTATCGATTATTTTCCATGTTTAGATGGAGCGAAACAGGTGGAGTCTTATCTCCTATTTCATTTCTGCATAATATATATATATATATATATATATATATATATATATATATATATATATATATATATATATATATATGGATGTTTTGTTTATCAGATTATCTAGAGCAGATGTTGGCTGTTATATTGGTAAGATTTTCGCTTCTGCTTTATGTTATGTTGATGACATCACTCTTATTGGTCCTAGTCGGAGGTCATTGTCTTTACTACTCGGTACCTATGAGAATTATGCTAAACAATATCGTGTTAAAATTAATAGCACAAAGAACGTCTTGATCACATACAATGTCCGTTATGATGTTTCATTTGAGCTAAATGCAATATGGATTACCCACAACAATTTTTCACTACATCTCAGTCATTATATTGGTGATGAATATAACAAAAGAAATGTTACTCGGGAGATTAATAATTTGATTACTAATACAAATACAATGATTTCACGACTTGGATGTGATCCTATTAATGTCAAAATGTCATTTAAAAAAATAATATTGTACTAATTATTAGTTTGTAATTTGTGGAATCTAACCAATAATGAGATGCACGGATTCTATAATACTTGGAAAAATGTATGCGAAGATAATGGTGCTTACCTTATCGAATACGCAGTCGATTTTTCTTTACTGTATACTGTTATGTCAATTGACTTTCATTTGATGAATCGTTATGCTAACTTTATGTTAAATAATTAACTATGTCAAACAATTATATTGCATTTCTTTGTAGGAGTTATGTCAACATAGCCAGACGCCTGCTGCAGTGAACCGCAGAATGCTATTATACACGCTAAATGTGAATAATGACAATATAGAAATAGTTGATGATTGATTGAATGATAAGGACAGATTAAAAAGTATATCTCATGCCACATATGATATTAATATAAATGTTAAACTCGTCATTGAATTATGTATGATCAGAAATGGATTGCTAACCACTGAATTAAGGATGGTTGAAATTAATGATAGTTTGAATAATAAATGTTGTAACTAAATGAGCCTTTGCGTTCACGCACATGCATTAACCATTATATGCATCAAATTACTGTACCACCGAGTGCAAAATAAATAAATAATAATATTAATAATAATAATGATAAATACGCTATTTGATGAACCCGTCAAGTGAATATTGTGCACATAGATTTCATAAGAAACAATTGCAGTTGGAAACTTAACGATGCTGTGAAAAATTCAATAATTAATTTGATTTATTTATTGACAATACATTTAGCCTACCATGCGTTTCAATATGTTCTATTCAGTAGAACAATTAATAAGTGATAACGCTAATTGAGAACGCATGTCTTTAATAGGCTAACAATAGACAACAAATCGGTAGGTGGCACCACAATAGGGTGATATCATCATATACAAAGGAGTAGTAGTAGCTGTGCCACAATATAAGACTATACTGATATAATTAAAACTAGTGGATATTACAAAACCATGTGCACAAAAGTGGCCGTTCAATCGTCATCAATAAATAATATGCCTACTAATTATCTCAGAATTTTGATATGAAATTGTTACTAATCATTATTAATTGAAGGAACATTGATGTGCGTAATTGCATATTAATACATTAAAGTGAAATGTTATGGATCTCCAGTTGGAGTATTAATACAATATCATGCACCAAGTAGCTGTGGTAGGCTGTGCTAAACAAGCGACAGCCTGGGGATACTCCTCGAAATACAAAGCAAGCAAGTATAGCTGTTTAATTGTTTTCTCTCCATTATTGGATTTTCCACACAAAATGAATATCCTCGCCTGTATAGTTTTTATGTGCCGAAGGTTGATGGCGCTGCACCTTATTCCACTCCCACATTCTGCTGTGCTTCTCTATGAAGCAGTTCGGTCGATAAATAAAACTGTAGTTGTCCTCGTCTGGCATGTCCATTACGCCGTCTGCCATCCGTCAACATCATTGTTTGTCTGTAAGCTAGGACTGCATTAAAATAGTCCACTGGTTTGTAGATCAGACAGAACTGTTAATTAATATTTATTGTGTGTAAATGTCAAGCATTGGGCGACGTCAGGAGATTGGTTATCGATTACGATTGTTTGCCAATACGATGTCGCAAAGTTTACTAATCAAAGTGAGAATTGTTTTATGCACACGAGTTGTTCAAAGATACGATCCCCTAGACGGCAGGGATCAGGTGAAGGGTGGTTGGGGGTATTTTCCCTCTAATACAGAAAAGTCTCTCAACTGCAGCAGACATTGATTGGATAGCGATGTATTTCATGACAAGCTTTACAATGGTGGGGTGCGATTCTTGGTAAATCTTCCAATATTGGAGTGCATCACTATTAACTGGAATATAAGATGTTGGCAGATAATCCGGAGTTTCTGTTTCCACAGAGCACCTGTGTTTACACGTGGGATTGCTAGAACATTGTCCATGATACCACATATATATTTTGACATGAAATAACATGATATAAATTAACAAACACCTCGTGTAATCGTGAAAGCAATCACTAATTAGGAATATAGTTACAATGCATTAGATTACGATTGCGATTAAATTGATACTGTAAATGGCGATTACGATTACTTGAAATCATGTAAATGATTACAATCGATTACGATTACCAATTACGATTACTCCATGCCTGGTAAAAGTCACATTTTCTGCCTGTACCAGATCCTGACACCAATAAATAGAGCTAATTTATTATTGTTTGCAAAATATATCAAATATAATTTCATTGTTTTCACTAAATTTGTATAATATTTTGAAATTAAAAAGATAATGATACACCTTTCTCTTGTTTCCATTCCGACAGTCAACCACTTCATCATTTTAAACTACGTAAATCAATTGGCTGTCTCAATAACCTGACACCTTTTTAATGTCATATTTGTTCACACCGTAGACTATTTGGGGTGAGTAATATCTAAAAGGAATGAGATAAAGTGTAAGATGAAACATCCTTTACACATATCTCTGAAGTTGATGTCACTTTTACGAAACAATATTAAGTTAGTTAAAATACGTTATTGCCTATGTGAAGCCCAAACCACATAGAAGATAAGTACAATACATTTGAACGACAATGTGTTCACAGACAGCAATTGTCTATTCATTTTCTCATATATATATATATATATATATATATCAGGGATAGAATGTAACATTAAAAGGAAAACATTGCTGCAGGACTAGTGACTTTTAAAATCAACTAGTCCTTGAAGTAATGAAATAGTCCTATACGTCCACGAGTGGCAAACTACCTAAAAATGGGTAATTATATCAGAACTCTTCACTCGCCCGACTGGAGGAGCTCAACTGAAATCTACTCATCCTATATTATTTCTATTCGCCTTGAGCCACCGGAAGAGCGTTAATTTCGATAATATATATATATATATATATATATATATATATATATATATATATATATATATATATAACCAACAGAACAGTTTGTTGAACACGTGACAAAAAGCATTGCATATACTACCTACATACGGAAGCAGCGAAGTGACTTAACTATAACAAAAACATCATAGAAACAAAAACAAAGTAGCAACATTGCACAATGACTTATCACTGGACTAGAACGAAATATCCTGAGAAACATCATGAGAAAATACTCTGATTCACTCAAACCTAACAGCTAATCCTAATACGTTTAAATTCATCACTTATTGAATGTTCAAACATGTCTAATTTAACATCCCTTAGTGTATGCAGTTAGATGTGTGTGTGTGTGTGTGTGTGTATGTGTGTGCCCGCGATACACATTTTACACACTAATCAATCTACGCAAAAACTGCACTTATTTTGATACCAGAGTATTATTAAATACAAACATAAAAACCGCGCTCTGCACGGACTATAAAGCTAAACTATAAAATTAAAATTAAACGAATTTCAATGAGTAAATAATTCATTGGAGTAAACAATAACAGCTATAAAAGTATATAACAGCTATTGTCCTTGCAAAATATACTATTTTAAGAATTTAAAGTGTTAAAGTTTAAGTAAGAAAAGTATGCTTACAATATAAAACACAACATACAAGGCATATGTTAAATATACAAACGTTAGCAATTTTAACACGGGAGATATGGGGGGGGGGGGCTCTACAGTGTATTGTATCATTGTATCAGACGGCTGCAGGATAAGTCAGTTCTGATTTCCTAGGCATAATTTTATGATCAATGCATAAATAATTTGTTTTCTTATCTCAATTTGTAATAGTTTGTCCCCCTCCCCACACACACACAGACACAGACACAGATATCTACAGGGATGGTTTCTCAATGGCAATTATATCAAACCCGTCCAGCTCCAGTTAAAGTTCTTATGCAAGTTTGAACTGTGACCAATTACAATTAAATTCATTCTTCGTTGTAATGGCTTCAGTCATTGTAGAAGCAAGTAACACTACCTTTTTAAAACAATTATATATGTAAACGATACAAAAATTACATGCAGATATAAATTCAAACATAATCAAATTTATATCTGCTGATCAACATAAATATTCTAGGCAAATTGCTCAAATAACAATATCATGATATCATTAGCACAAACACATACCGTATTTACATAGTTTATTTAAATACATGTATATAAACTAATCTTAATATAAATACTAAATTACAGCTATACATTCTACTTTTTTAGTTTTAATTTGATTTATATATGCCATTTTAAACAAGTTCGTAGATCTACAGACATTTCTAACATATTCGTATATCTAGATATATTGCTAATAAGACACAATTAAGTATACATCTGGAGACATTTCAAACAATACATTTAGGTCTTATAATATAACGTTATTTTGTAGGATGGATCTGTTACAATGATCTGGGTCTTTGTTGGAAGGAAAACCAGAAAACCAAGACACTTCTATGCCAGATATATTATGTATAAATATATTTAAATAACTCTTCCCTTCTGTCCTATTAAACCATACCACATCCATATATCCCTCTATGAAGTTGTTATATCCACTTTCTTTTGTTGTCTTTAATCAGTAATAATCAACGAAAAAACTTGCCCAGTAAACATCTCCTAGAAAACATATTGGCTAATGATGGATCATAATTTCTTTTGTCGCTGGTCATAATTAACAGAAGTAAGCGTAGGAACATGATGTTTAAATTTGTCTTGATCTGTTAACTTTCTCAAAAGATCTAGCAACAACTGCACGTGTATAGTAATATATGTGCTAATACTACTGCTAACCGCAACATTTAAAAAAATACAATGCTAAATTAATATAGATTAAGTTGATTTCTAGACAAAATATATTATTAAGTTTGTTTGATGTAAACATGTATTTGCTGTGATCTTAATTTTATTTAAAGCTGGTACTATCGAATTTAATATTAATATTAATATTAACAACAGGAATAACAATAATAAAAATAATAATAATAATACTAATAATAATCATAACAACAACAACAAACGTTTTATGCAACTACTAACACAACTAGAACTTTTAATATTGTTATCACTCCTGTTACTGCTGTTACTACTATACTACTACTACTACTACTACTACTACTACCATACGACTATTTCTATTTTTACTACTACTACTACTACTACTACTACTAATAATAATAATAATAATGTGTGTGTGTGTGTGTGTGTGTGTGTGTGTGTGTGTTTGTGTGTGAAGTCACTTTTGTTTACAAATAAAGGTATGCCCTATTATAGAACTAACTTAGGTGCTATTTGCTTTTACTTTGAAAAAGTAAGTTCAACTGTTACAAAAACACATTGTATATTTTGATGAAAGTTGTCCAAACGAATGCTCCCATCGAAATGCAGCTCTGGCTGTATAAATGGTGATGTTTCTTGTGTTACATTATGTGTATTACAACAAATTAATTATCTGTAACATCAGCAACACTTATTTTTGATAGCAATTTACGAGTTATAGGAAAAAGTCACAGGATAATAAATTACACTTTTCTCTAGGAAAAGCCATACAGATACCAATATATAATATATATATATATATATATATATATATATATATATATATATATATATATATATATATAAAGAGAGAGAGAGAGAGAGAGAGAGAGAGAGAGAGAATTTCTATTATTATAAATAATTGTATGTTATCTGAACTGTCTGTAGTGCGATAAAAAGAATGATACAAACAGTCTCATAAATAAACGTTTCAGGGATTAATTGTTCGGCTAACAACATCATGGGAACTGTCTGTAGTGGGATCAAATTAATGATATAAACAGTCTCATAAAATATTAATGTGCCTCTGAAAATATAAATCACTTTAGAATATTTATTAACAGAACTGCAATTTCAATAACTAACACAGTGAGTGAAATAAAGAAAAACATTCGATCTAGTATCTTCCCTAATGTCATCCACTCATCTTTAATAACTCTTTCTTTTTCCTTGTCTTCAGAGTTTGACTTCAACCATCTTATATAAATGATGACGTCATCAGGCAATGTATATTCGTATTTCACAGGTATATCATCGTCGACATTAGTCTCGACCACTTCATCTCTCTTCATCTTGTTGGTGAATATTTCTTTTGTGTTTTTCTCGGGTTGTACTTTGCCATTAGCCCAAACTGATGTTATTTGACCCCGCATGCCAAATACAGTTGCTATGATGCCGAATGCCACCTTTTTGATTGACTGTGGGACGGGTGTGTTTGAATGATGATGGTAAACATTGAGAATGAACACGGAAACGATAAGTGATATTATCGTCTGTCCCATACTGATAACGATGTAACTCGCTGAAAATAAAATAAAATTACAACAAATGACAATAGATAAATAACAACTTCTATAAGAATATATATGAAATGAATGTAATTCCCACTCAAATATATAAACTAATCACATCTGAAGACACAACTAACGAGAGATATAGCCCGTAATATAAATATTGTGTGGAGCATTAATTTTAATTCCTAGAATAAAATAGACAGATTATAAACTCACTGATATATGGCATTTTCTGGCTACTTTTTGGCGTGACATCAGCGATCATAATCAACATTATTGTATAAGCCAGTGATACAGTAATAGCCAATGATATCTTCTCACCAGCATCAACCGGTAACAAGAACACCAAACAAGATAGAACCGAGATCATAAAACATGGAGCCAAAACGTTCACCATGTAATAGGTCGGGTCTCTCTGAAATATATAAATAACAAAACATAATAGAAATATGACTCCAATCAAATTGCTAATAAACAAAGGCTCGATAATGTTTGCTAACAATGTAAATGGGACTATTGTACACGTACGTGTAATTCGAGAACGAGATAAACCCACGGAATTTTGCCATCAGGATCTTCAGTTATCCGGCTACCAGTTGAAGCACGATTGAGATTCCATGCTGAATTATTTTCGTAAGCTAGTAAACTTACTCCGTAATCTTGAAAGGTTACATACTCAGCGGTGTACATCCAGTTGATAAACGTTATTTCACATCTCTGTAAGTTACATTACGGTCATATGATACTGTTAAACAAACACAGAGTTATTTGATCTGAACTCCAAACTTGGTGGTTGGTAGCGCTGTCTTCTATCCACTACGCCATTGGAAAGCCCAGAGCAATCAGATAGTTTATTATATAAATTTCTAAACTGTTGAAAACTTAACGTGTGATATCATAATTACTATAATCTATTCTTGTTATATCATCTGTCTATTATAAGTTTTCTTGTTGTTGTTGTTGTTATAATTGTAGTGATTATTAATATTATTATTTTTGGTATTGTTGTTGTTGTTTTTCTTGTTGTACTTCTTACATGTTTGTCAAAGGGAAAAATAGCCAAGTTCATCGGACAATGAGTGTTCCATTTATATCCAGGAGAAAATGACACTTTCCCATTGAAGCTGATAGCTACCCGAAATTTGGGCTTCAACGTCAAGTCACTCTCTTGGTTGATACTGTATGGCATATTATATATATATATATATATATATATATATATATATATGCATAGAAAGAGAAAGCGAGAGAGCAAGCGAGTGAGCGAGTGAGAGAGAGAAAGAAACTTTAGCAATAAATGTAAGTAATTTATAAATGAATAGGTCCGAAAACGTAGTACCTGTTGTACAAAACAAGTTCAGGTAACCATATTTCTTCAGCTGATATCACCAATCGTCGAGTGCTATTATAATCAGTGGGAGACCACTTCAGTAGTTCATCAAACCATTTCTACAAAGTCAACAATTAAAAACATTAATTAATTGAAAATAAATAAATGGTGGACCATTTTAAAGGCATATATAAGAACACATTTTCAGCCACCTAAAACACTAGCTGTGTATATGTACTTCTAACTTAATAAATGTCAGATTTATAATGTCGAACTCGTACATGCAATCACTATGTGTATTATATATAAAAACGTACCATATTAATCCATCCGAAACTAATAAGTGCTTGCTTCCGTTCATCCTGAAATAAGTGTTAAAATGTTACAATTTTAAAGGTCTTCCATTTTGAAATAATATAAAATTGTATATATATATATATATATATATATATATATATATATATATATATATATATATATATATATATATAATTATATGGTGTATATGATATATATATAAATGTGTTATATATATATATATATATATATATATATATATATATATATATATATATATATATAATAAAAAAAGATAGATAGATAGATAGATAGATAGAACATTTTCAATATTTCCCTATTAAAGATGCATTTACGCATCTTTCTTGGCATTAACTCAGAACCTTTCTTTAACAACTCACCAATTCTTCGATCTTCTTCAACAAGAAACTAATGTAAATCGTGACATTCTTGTTTGGATCCTTGATTGGACGAATATTTTTGTTATAATTACTCATTAAATCCTTGAAAAGACGATTCTCTGGGGTTAATTCTATACAATAAAAAAATACATAGCACGATAATGAAATGATAGTTCACTACATATAGTCTTTACAAAACATAGATCCCTAAAATACAGGAATAAACACCAATCAGAAAATAATTTGAAATAATATTTATCCGGATGACTTGACTTGAGTAGATTGTTTACCGACACATTAGTGGTAATCTCAAATTGGCCAAATTTTGAAATGCTAATATTTGTAATAATTTCACATTATGTGATGAAGCTAATTAAATGCTTATTAGCCATTTCGGTTATTTGTTTTTATATAAATATGAAACTTTGCACAACCATCTGCATGTCTGGTATCAGAAGATAGTCATGTCGAGTTATAGTTCTAAGTAAATTAAATTGTCATTAACTTGTCCAGAAAATACCCCAACCTATCATATAAAAATAGTTCTCTAATCTCCATAGCATCATCAGCTCTAAATATGTAATAGTTAAAACCTTATTTATAAACAATTACCTTCTCCTATTGTTAATCTTATCAGTATACAGAAAGTCAATATCCATTGCATCCTTTACTATTTATCCTATAGGACAAACGGAAATGTCTGAAACAAGATTATAGAACCATTTGTAAGTTTATCTATTTCCCAAACAACTCAGAAACTTGTTATCGTATTTTAATTCGCGATCCAATATAATAGATGTTCAATATGTTCTATATTTTTAAAGATACCATATTTTTCATCAAATGTCAACTATATTCAGTATGCATATATTGCAATTCAAAGTTAATAATTAAATGATTACACTTAATTGAAAAAAGTGTTAGACATAAAACACGCACATAGAATATGAATATAGAGATATATTACTAATAATCTGTCATATTTACTAGAATATTACGCGTTTTATAAATCAAGAAACTACTAATATTATTTGAATAGAATTTCCATAAAGTACTATACCTACGTATATATGTGATGCGTGAAGAAATCGCGCTTCGCGGAAGTTATACTTATTCTGATACCGAAGTCAACTAATACCTAACTCAGCTTCCAGCCAGCTGATATATTAATGAAGTCGTGTGTGATCAATGCACTAATGGCCATTATTATTCACATGCCCTTAACGCCTTTCACACCCCCATCAGAAAAGATGACATTGTTCGCCCCCACCAAGGGTAATTCAATAAACATTCAGATGCAAAATAATTATATTGAATGTACTTCACTATATTGTGTTAACATATCAACTATACTTAAAACGCCACATTGAATGTTTCGTTCTTATTGTTTAATATGTTATAATACGGCTATCAGAAGAGTATTTACTAACTTTGTCATTGTATACTAAGCGAATTGCAATTTCAATTTTAGCGTTTGGAATACTGTCATTTGTATTCGTTAATAAGTCATATCGGTGTATATTGGGAAAGTAACATGCCAATGTTGCCTATGAATGAAATGTTTACTAATATATAAGTGTTAACTCTGTACCGGCTGGTTTTGGCCGCTAAACACACACACATACACACACGTACGCACACAGAGACATACACACTCGCACACACATGTTAACCATGTGAATAGTGTGTGTCACAGTCTACACAATGATTCTATGCCATGGTCTGTAGTCCTATTTAATGCACTCTTTGGCATTCTATTTGTTCTCTTGATCAATTAAACACTGGGAGAAACGTATTGTAGCATACGAGTTCACGTTGAGCATTTTCTTGCGTGGAATATTGATTATTCTACAAGGACGAATAAATATATTCCACGGCAATTACAGGCCATTATTTAATTGTTTCCATGATAAACAGGAGCCCAGTAATGGTGGGGGCTTGTCATGTGTTCACATTTCACGGCTAAAAGCATACAGAGGTGATTGTTATCCTGCATTTATTGGATTGTGTTTTTTTCCTTCTAACTGAACAGGGTAAACATTAAACATAGCCATGATTGTTAATGTATCTCACTTCAAATTAGAAATGACCAGTGTTAATGGTATATAATCAATAAGAGCCTTTAACAAGTTGAAAATATACATTTAATAATCACCTTTGTGCGAAGATTGCTTGATCTGTAAGATATGAACTAACTTACACCCCCCCCCCTCACACACACACAAGTAAATAGGCGGTGTCAGTGCATTCAATTTGGTTCATATAGGTAGGATTTTATAAGTTATTTGAAACCAGAATAAAACTAAGGTCAGCATCTGTGATATGGAAATGTTCTATGTATAGATTTCATTTGGACCAGAAAAAATACTGCTGAATGTAAACTGTGGTTTGAAAATAGTTATCTTGTGTATGTAATAACTCGCCATTGAACCACAGGCGCATGTTGTTTACTGCGAGCTGTGGTATCAAATGGTATGTTTTTACGTGCTTCCACTTTTGTACATAGCCTGCATGTAGCAGATTCCCTGTGAGCGTGACATATTTGTCTCGTACGAAAAGTGAATTAGGTTAGTTCCACAGGCTGATGAGTAACCCAGACACATGCATAGGTCTACATATATATGAATAGATATGTTGAGATGTAGAACATTTTATATTTAGAATGATGTCTGTATAGTGTTGTTTATGTTCAGATTTATGGAGATGAAGATTTCAAATGATGTTTAGAGATGTTGATGCTCTGATCCAGTGCCACTGTTTATGTATCCTAAAATACACACATTTAAACTAAATAAATCAAAAGGCCATTGTAATATAATTAATCTTTCTTAAGAAACAAAGGTTTGTCATTTGTCTGTACCTATGATATTGATAAAACAGCAATCACCAATGTAATGTTTTAATTGAAAAGCTGTTATGTTTTACAAATATTTACAAATGAGGTATCATTATAATCAGTGGCATCTACTGGATCATTTGGTATATAGGCACCGTATGATAAATAAGGAATTGTTATATTTATTAGTATTAGTTTGGTATATCCCAATATATTTCAGATTACTCCAGGAGATGATAATTATTTACTTGATCTTTTGCTTGGAGAGAACAAATGATAATGCACTAGCCTATATGATATACTCCAACAACATGTGATGTCTCTGTTACCTAACACTAACCTGTGATTATCAATATAATAATTTTTTAATGGTTTACATCAAATTAGAAAAAAAAAATAACTTCTAGTTTATTTGACAAGAATGTTTTGAACATAATTGATTCTGGTTATATATAGCAATATGGTGTGATCACAAATATATATATATATATATATATATATATATATATATATATATATATATATATATATATATATATATATATATATATATATATATATACTCAATAATAAAAAGTTCATGGCAAACGGTCATCACATAAACATCAACATATTTCATTCCAAATCATCTGATTTGTTTTCATCCGAATCACACAGTTTTTCCCCATTGGTCAGTTCTGTAAATTCTTCCTCCGCTGGGGAGCTGGGAGACGTATCTAGTTGCATCACTTGCATATACTATGTGGTACGTGATCGCAATCAAACCACTTGATTTGATAAGACCCGTCGATCAGGATCCAGCCATGCCCTTCTGGTCGTTGCACTGTGGGGATGATGAGAGAGTTGCATTCTTCCAGATATATGTCATATATCGCTCGTAGAATCTGATACCTTTGATTTTCTCCAATGGATATTCGTTTCCCTAAGGTGCACAATGCTGTTGAAAATAGGTATATAATCCACATTGTTCATATGAGATTTCCTATACGTCCCACAAACATTTCCAACCCAGCGAACACTTCATTTGAGAGATCAGTGGTGGTGCCCAAGCACAGAATTCTTACGCCTTCATGCTAACATATTATATCAGATACAATGTATGTTATGTACTTACAATTAAAGGATGCTATTATGATCAGAATAACTTGCTAGCTTTAATTGAAAATCAGCCCAATATCCACGTGTAACTTAAGGAATCTTAGTTTTTTTGGTGTAATATTACCAAAACATGTAATTTATTAGGCCAATTTTTGTGCGAACACAGCATTCATTTTACTGATGGAAATAAACTTAATTTAGAAGATATTTCCAGACAACTTACCATGGTCTTAAAGTCCTTATTTCCTACACCAATGTAGGACCCATTAACCTTCTCCACACCGAGCCATTTACGTAGATGGTTGATGAGTCAAATAAATATGACAGTGCTAAGAACTGTGCAATCATAGTCAATATCTTCAAGCCACTCGTCTAAAGTTATGAATTGAATTATAAACACACCAGCTAAATAAAATATGTATTTTTGTAATAAACAATAGATTGGGTACTTATTATTGAAAATAATTTGTAATTATTAGAAGAAAAATATCAATTCTTGAGTATAAATAAAATATTTGTTTTGCGAGGAATAGATTACTTCTGTATTTAGAAAATAAAAATTGGATTTTCTTATTTTTTCAATGTCTATACAAACTCACAATAGACCTGATCTGCCATACCCCCCCCCAAACATATAAGATTATAAACATTTTTTATTTTAATATTAAATTGAGTCTTCATTAAAAACTGGACTCATAATCTTTCAATTAGTTTCAAAATTCTCCATGTTTAGAGAATTC
>JAODUP010002198.1:0-15622 GCA_025642065.1 Paralvinella palmiformis
ATTCATTTTTCCACAACGCAGGATGGTATAACATACTCTGCTGGATTCAGAAAAGCAGCCTATTCCTGTATAGAGAATCAGGTACTTGTAGCATCAATAGGACTCGTGATGAATGTCATATTAAATGGTCTTACTGGTGTAGGTCTTGATTTTGTTCCAAGTCCGAGTACCTTCAGTCAAATGGCATATGAGATGGGTGTATTGGATGACATTCAGGTAGGAGAAACAGTTGTTAAATGTGATAATCTGACCTTGAGTTGGGATGCAACAACTCTTGATGGGGAACATGTTAATGAGGTGCACGTTAACTTGCCAACTGGGCCACACCTAGGCTTGATTCTTCAAATTGCTGTTCTAGCTGGAGGGGCTACATCAGATTATGTTTGCCATCTTAAAGAAAGTATCAAAGACATAACAATATCCTATGCAGCATAATCAGATGGAGCTTCACCAGCTAGTAATCAGTCATTTGAAGAAAAAAATACACTCTCTGACAGGGTGGCAGTAAACCACTGTGTTGTCCAGCAGTTAGAAGAAGATTATGGCATTAAAATATTAGAATTAAACTGTAACCTGCACCCATTATATGGCATTGCTAGTAAATGAGGAACAGTTCTTAAAGAGTGTGATGTATAATACAACATTCAGAGTAACACTTACGGCAAAGCATCCAAGGTAGCAATGAGATCAGTAAGCTAAGATATAAGCAGGGAAAGGGGGATCAATGTGGTTTTAAACGTTTTATCCAGTCTAATAACATCAAGTCTGGTATGTTTTGTAGATATATTGGGAATAGGCTTCATGCTCTGTTTCATCTTGTAGGTGTAATCTTTACTTTGAGAGACGAGCTAATTCATTACTTCACCACAGACTCTACTACAGGCAGAGAGTTAAAAAGAGCACTGAGGGACAATCTTCAAAACCCACATTTAATGTTTCAGTCAAGGGCACTGAATTTGCTTGTGAAGGTTTTAACAGCCCCTTGGATGCGTCTCTTCTACAACAATGTGGATGGCAAAACTAATCTTCAGATGGCCGATCCAATCAGAACAGTTCTAACCAATTTGAAAAGTATTGTTGAGAATCCTCTATCTATTTTCACCAAACCAACTTATGTGTTTAATGAATCCCTTCCAAATGATGATAAATTCTTAACATGTCTAATGAAATATAATATGCAGCCATCAGACGAACAAGATCAAGAATTCTTGAACAAAAAGTTTTAGTAACTTATTGTAGTTTTTCCTTGTATGAATTATTACTCTCTTTACTTGACATTTTGTGTTTTATTTTATATTTAAAAGTTTCAAGATGAAGACAAAGAATGATGTGCAGAGATTAATAGATGTATATGGAGGGCATTATGATAACAAAACCTTGATTTTTAACCATGGGCACTGTTTTCAAAAAGGGTTGATTCATTTTGTTTACAAACAGGTTAATTCTAAAAGAGATTTTATGGTTGCTGCAAAGAAGTTGGGGGATGCAGCTGAAGCAAATGGAATGCAACGGATCGATCTTGATGCACTTTCAGCAATTCTGCAAAGATGCTCTAATGATTTAACAAAAAAGGGTTCCAAACCAGACTGTGAACAGATTACAACTTATTTGGAGACAGTAATTCAAATGCCCACATATTTAGAAACAGAGGGTGGGATGTCTGTTGATTTAAAGGTAAAAAAACTTACCAGTCAGAGAAAATGGAGACTGGTCAGCCTAGGCTGTCCAGTTGAGAAAACGAGATGCACCAGCCATCAAACCTTCTAATCCAGGGTTTAAAGAAAGGGAAATGTTCTAGTTGCATTGCTAACATTGCTTCAGCAAAAAGGTTGCTTAGAAGAAACAAATATCTTCATTTAAGTTAAGGGAAAAATTTTGTAATAATAATAAATTATATAAGAATTAGAAAACTAAAGAGGCTTCCTATAGACAGGTAAATTAAATTGTAACTAACTTTGAAATTAGACATATTTAAGATTATGTAAAACTAAAAGCCAGTTGCAGAATTAAATGTTAATCCTTGATAAATTATGACAAATTAAGAAATCAAGACTAATTAAATTTTAAAGTAAAGAAGGGTTCAGTATTAAATCTTAGTGGGAAAAGAAGAAGTTGGACTAACTGTAATCTTAAAGAAAAGATAGATAATGTGAAAAAAAGATATAGATGTGGATAAATTTATTTTTCCAAAGAGGAAGTTTTAAATAATCTGCTGGATTCAGAAAAGGCCCAATTCCCTTTTAGAACAGGTATTTTAGACATAGCTCGTGTGAATTCCCAATAAAGGCTTCCCGGTTAGGTCTTGATTTTGTTCCCAAATGAGGACCCTTTAGTAAATGGCATATTAGATGGTTATTGATACATTCGGTAGGGAAAATTGTTAAAATTAAATTTACCTTAGTTGGGAAACAACTCTTGATGGGGAGTTTAAAAGGTGAGTAACTTGAATGGAACCCAGGCTTGATTTTAAATTGCTGTCAACTGGGGGGGTACATAGATTATGTTTTCCCCTTAAGAAAGAATAAATATCCATTCAGCATAATCAGTGGAGCTTCACAGTAGAATCAGTCATTAAGAAAAAAAAACATTCGAAGGGGCATAACATGTGTTGCACAGTTAAACAGTATAATAAAAATTGAAATTTAATGGGAAAAGGCATTGCTGTTTACAGCAGTTAAAAGTTTGGGAAATACAAATTCAATCACCTAGGCCTATACAAGGAGAATTAAAAGAGGTGAAATATCAACACAAGTAAATTTTTTAGCACGAATTTGCGTAATAACATCAGTTGGTAGTTTTAGAAATGGGAATGGCAATTTTAATATCCATCAAACATCACATTTGAATATTTGGAATCTCATCTTTTTCACTTAGTGTAATTCTTAAGATATATTCTTAACATTCTAAGAAATTAAAGAGCACGAGACAATAAAACAAAAGTTTAGTAAATGATTTCTTGTGAATTTACCCTTTGCTTTTTATTATTAAAATTTCAGATGGACAAAGAAAGTCAATTGAAAGTATTGGACATTATTACAAAACTTATTTTTAATGATTTCAAAGTGATATTTTACACATAATTAAAGAGTTAGGCAAAGAATTGGGAAGTAGAATTATTTGACTTCATGTATTTAAAAGGATATTAAGTAAAATCATAGAAAATGTTGCTGTTAAGGTAAACACGTAAAAAAGTATGTGTAGTTGAGAAGAACAAATCTTTCATTTAAAAGGAAACAGTAAATAAATTTAAAAAAAAACAAGTTTAAAATATAAGTCAAAATCAACTTCTAATCCAGTAAAAAACAGTTGCAGTAAATGTTGAAGTTTAGAGAACAAAATTAAAGATAAGTATTAATTTCTTAATAAAAATTATATTAATTAGTGGAAAAAAGAGTTACATAACAGTAATTAAACTTGTATAATTGAAAACAAAATTAGATTCATAATCATTCCAGCAGAGGTAAATATCCTGATAAAGACATTGAAGAATCAGTATTAGATTAATGAGATCATATTAAATTTTATGTGGGGAGTTAATCAGTACTCTAAAGGCAATGATGGTGATGGAACAAGTAAGAAGTGTAATTATATTACGAGTGGATAACAACTCTTGATGGAACATTTTGAGGACGTACTTGCCAATGGACCTAGTGTTTAAATGTTTACTGGGGGTCTGATTTGTTCATAGATTCAAATCATATATGGTATGATGACTTCAAGAGAAACAGTTTAAATAATCTCAGTGGATAACACTTGTGACAGTTAGAGAGTTATGCATAATAGTTACTAATGCCTTTATGGAGCTATAAATGGACATCTTAAAGAGTATAAATACAAATCAGAGTAACAAGGAGCTCCAGTAGAATAGTCATGAAAATAACGAAGGGGGCAGTTTAACATTTTTCCAGCATAAAAGTTTTAGAATATTGGAATAGGCTTCATGCTCTGTTTATCTTGCAGTTAATCTTTACTTTGAGAGAGAGTAATCCATATTTCACCACAGACTCACTACGGCAGAGAGTAAAAAGAGCATGAGGAATCTTAAACCCAATTTAAGCAGAAGGGCATGATTTGTTTAAGGTTTTAACACCCTTGGTTTTTTAAAATTGGGAAACTATTTCGTTCATCCATAGGAATCTTACTTTGAAAAGATATTATACCTCACATTTTCACCAAGCAAGGTTAAAAAGCCTGGAAATTAAAACCATAATGTTATAAGATAATTTGCTTGGAAATAAAGCCCCTTGACAATTTTAAACTTATGGAAATACCTTAGATGCCTCAATGACATTTTTATTTAATATTTAAACTTTCATTTAAAACCAATATGTGTTTAATGAATCCTCAAATGATAAAAATCTTAAATTTAACAGATATTCAAAAGGAAGATCAATTTTGAACAAAAAGTTTAATTAAAGAGTTTTTCTTGTGAAATATTACCTTTACGAATTGGTTTATTTTATTTTAAATTTCAGATAGAAAAGATGATGTGAAATAAAGGTAAAGAGGGATTAAAAAACTTATTTGAACAGGACTTTCAAAAAGGTTGAAACATTTGTTGAACGTTATTTAAAAGAAAAAAATTCGTCAAAGAAGTTGGGATGCAGCTAAGCATCAATGAACACGATGAGCATTCACAAATCTCAAATCCAGGTTTAAAAAAAGGGAAATCAGATGTAACAGATTACAATTTTGAAGAAAATTCAAATCAAATTAAGGAAAGTGGATGTTATATTAAAGTAAAAAAATAGTAGAAAAAAAGAGCTTGCGCTAGCGTCATTAAAAACAATCCCAGCATCAAACTTCTAATCCAGGGTTAAAGAAATCAGTTGCATGTACAATGTTACCAAGTATTAGAGAACAAAATTATAAGATAAGATTTAATTTATTTAAAATAAAAAGATTATATAATATTGGAAAAAAGAGGTTAACATAACAGTAAATTAAATGAATAATAGAAAATTGAAACTAAGATTATCTAATCATTAAACCATGCAGGAGTAAAGAATCCCTGTAAATTAGAAACAAAATTAGAAGAAAAGTAATTTAGATTTTAAAGGAAGGATTAGTAATTAAATTTTATGTGGGGAAAGATTGTTCAAATCAATACCTTAAGGCAAATGGATAGAGAAGGTGAAAAGAATAGGTGAAATCATTTTAAAGAGATTTACCTTATTGGGATGAACAACCTTTCGGAAAGTAATAGGTACTGTAACTCAATGGACCTAGATGATTTAAATGGTTTACTGGGGGGTCTTGATTTGTTCCAATCGTAAAAAAGTCAAAGCATAAATGGTTTGATAACATAGGTAGGAGAAACAGTTTTAAAAATATATCTGACTGGTGGAGAACAACTTTTGGGGCAGTTAGAAGGAGTTATGCCAATGAACTAAGCTTGATTCTCAATTTTTCTGCTAGGTAAATGATAGTTTAAATAGAAGTATAAAACATTAATAACCTTCGCAAAATCAGGAGCCACAGTAGTAACAAATTAAGAGAAAGGCTCAAGGGTGATAAACATTGTTCACATTAGAGGATTGCTTAAAATTTGAATAAACTTAACCTGTCCCATTTAGGAATCTTAAATGAGAACAGCTAAAATTATTTAACACAACTCAAGAAATTAAAAAGCACCAAGGGACAATAACAAATAAATTACAGGGAAGGGGATAATTGTTTAAGTTTTACAGCCTTAGACTCATCTGAATTGAGAAATAATCTTCAGTGGCATCCTTAGGAATTTACTTTGAAAAGAGTAATCTTACTTTTCACAAACCAACTAAGGGGTTAAAAGAACCCAGGGAAATCTTAAAACCCAATTAATTTCAGCCAAGGACGAATGTAAGAAGTTTAACAAACTTGAGTTCTTCTAATTGTGAAAATAATCTTCATGCTCCAATTTGAGTTTAACAATTTAAAAGTTTAGAGAACCATTATTTCAAACAATTATGTTTGAGACCTTCAAAAATAAATTTTAACATGGGCATGATTAAAAGCTACATTGTCAAAATTTAACAAAAAGTTTTATATTAAAGAAGTTGGCTGATGAATATTCTTTGCATTTGTGTTTTTATTTAAAATTCAGAAAGAAAAATGATTAAAAAAGGTAAAGGAGGGATAGATACAAAACTTGATTTTTAACCATGCCCACTTTTAAAAGGGTGGATTCTTTGTTTAAAGGTAAAAAAAATTAGTTGGAAAAGAGTTGGGGGTGCAGTGAAACAAATGAATCCAACGACTCTATCCATTTAAATGAAAATGTCTAATGATTTAACAAAGGTTCAAACAAAAAGTTACTTATTGGAAACAAATTCTCCAATTTAAAACAGGGTGGATTCTGTTAATTAAAGTAAAATTACAGTAGAGAAAATAAAGCGGCTCCTAGGCGTCATTGGAAAACGAGACACACAAACCTTTAATCCAGGGTTAAAAAGGAAATCTAGTTGCATCAATTGTTAACAAAAATTTGAAGAAAATTATAAGATAAGATATTAATTTCAAGTAAAAAAATTAATATTAAATATAGTGGGAAAAAAGAGGTTTGAATACAGGTAATTAAACTTGTAATAATTGAAAACAAATATTTGATTCATATAATATTAAAACCAGGAAGGTAAAATTTGATCCTTAAAAAGAGCAAAATTGAAGAGATCAGTATTTAGATTCAAAGGAGGAGAATCATATTAAATTTTATGGGGAAGAGAATTGGACAACGTAACTCTAAAGCATATGAGATGAGTGTAAGAGAATAGGTGAAATTTTTAATTCAAACGCGGTGGGATAAACTCTTAGAGACTTTATGAAGGAACGGTACTTGCCAATGGCCCTGATGATTTAAATTGTTTTACTGGGGTAGTCTGATTTGTTCCATCCAGACTTATCAAAGCATAAATCGTGAGATAATCAGTGGAAAATTTTAAAGTGAAATCTACTTGAGTGATCACACTCTGAGGGGCAGTAAATGGTTGCAGGTTAATTATGGCAACTATTGATTCTAACTGCTTTATGGAGGGGTAAATGATAGTTCTTAAAGAAATATAAAACATAACAATAACCTTCGCAAACATGAGTACAAGTAATCAGCTTAAGAAAAAAAGGGGCAGGTGGTTTTAAACATTTTGTCCAATAAGAGTATGGTTAAAATATTGAAAAAGTACCTGCCCCTTATTGGCAGCTGTAATCTTCTTAAAGAGGATAATCAAATTCACAACCTTACGGCAAAGTAAAGAGCAAGGAATCAAACCAATTAAGTGGAAGGGATAATTGTTTAAGGTTTTACAGCATAATCGTCTGTATATGTGAATGGGAATAAGCTTCATGCGTCCATCTGAGGTTAACTATTTGAAAGAGTAAAATCCTCCACATTTTCACCAAGCAAGGTTAAAAAGCCTGGAAATTAAACCACATTTAATGTTATAAGGGCACATTTGCTGTAAAGGTTTTAACCCAGGTTTTTACAATTGTGGTGCAAATAATTTATCCTTTCCAATTAGTTTATCTATTTAAAAGTTTGAGAACCAATTTCAAACATTATGTGTTAATGGAGCTTAAATAAAAATTTTAACATGGCAATGAAAAATTATCACTTACAAACAGTAATTCTAAAAAAATTTTAGTACTTATTGGGGGTTTTCTGAGAATTATCATGACATTTGGTTTTATTTTATTTAAAGTTCAAATGAATAAAAAAGGGTCCAAACAATGTGAAGAGGCATTATTTGACAATTATTTAAATGCCCACTTTTTAAAAAGGGTGGATTTGTTGGTTAAAGTAAAAAATTACGTCGAAAGAATGGGATGCAGCTGAGCAATGGAAAACGGATGACCTCATACCTTCACCATTAAAAGGTAATGTTCAAAGGTTCAACATCTTACAATAACTTAGAAGAATCAAATACTATTTAGAAACAAGGGTGGATTCGTGTTTAAAGTAAAAAAATTACAGTTGAGAAAATGAACGGTACCTAGGGTAAATTAAAGAAACATGACACCTAAACTTCTAATCCATTTAAAGAAAGCAGTTGCATGTAAATTGTTACAAAAGGTAATTAGAAGAAAAAATTTAAGATAAGATTAATTTATTTAATAAAAATCAATATTAAATATTATTGGAAAAAAAGAAGTTAACATAACAGGTAAATTAAAGAACAAATTTAGAAAATTAAACAATTAAGATTTCTAATCATTAAACCATGCAGAGGTAAAATAATCCTGTAAATTAGAAAACAAATTAGAAGAAAAGTAATTTAGATTCAAAGGAGAGAATCCATATTAAATCTTTATGGGAAAGAGAATTGGACAAACAGTACCTTAAGGCAAATGGATGAGATGAGTGTAATGAAATTAGTTGAAATCATTTTTAAAGGGATATTAACTATTGGGATGAACAACCTTTCGGAAAGTAATAGGTACTGTAACTCAATGGACCTAGATGATTTAAATGGTTTACTGGGGGGTCTTGATTTGTTCCAATCGTAAAAAAGTCAAAGCATAAATGTATGAGCATTCAGGTGGAGAAACTGTAAGAAATCGACTTGAAAACAACTCTTAATGGGGAACTTATGTGTCCACGTTAAGCAATGGGCCAAACTAGTTATCTTAAACTGCTTTATGGAGGGGCTAATAATAGTACTCTTAAAGAAAGTATAAAACAAACAATAACCTAGCAAATCAAGGAGCAAGAGATCAGTATTTAAAAAAAGAAAGTGACAAGTGGTTTTAAACATTTTTCCAGCAATTAAAAAGTTGGATTATTTAGATAATGTTGAACAGTTCATGCTCTGTTTCATCTTGCAGGTGTAATCTTTACTTTGAGAGACGAGCTAATTCATTACTTCACCACAGACTCTACTACAGGCAGAGAGTTAAAAAGAGCACTGAGGGACAATCTTCAAAACCCACATTTAATGTTTCAGTCAAGGGCACTGAATTTGCTTGTGAAGGTTTTAACAGCCCCTTGGATGCGTCTCTTCTACAACAATGTGGATGGCAAAACTAATCTTCAGATGGCCGATCCAATCAGAACAGTTCTAACCAATTTGAAAAGTATTGTTGAGAATCCTCTATCTATTTTCACCAAACCAACTTATGTGTTTAATGAATCCCTTCCAAATGATGATAAATTCTTAACATGTCTAATGAAATATAATATGCAGCCATCAGACGAACAAGATAAAGAATTCTTGAACAAAAAGTTTTAGTAACTTATTGTAGTTTTTCCTTGTATGAATTATTACTCTCTTTACTTGACATTTTGTGTTTTATTTTATATTTAAAAGTTTCAAGATGAAGACAAAGAATGATGTGCAGAGATTAATAGATGTATATGGAGGGCATTATGATAACAAAACCTTGATTTTTAACCATGGGCACTGTTTTCAAAAAGGGTTGATCCATTTTGTTTACAAACAGGTTAATTCTAAAAGAGATTTTATGGTTGCTGCAAAGAAGTTGGGGGATGCAGCTGAAGCAAATGGAATGCAACGGATCGATCTTGATGCACTTTCAGCAATTCTGCAAAGATGCTCTAATGATTTAACAAAAAAGGGTTCCAAACCAGACTGTGAACAGATTACAACTTATTTGGAGACAGTAATTCAAATGCCCACATATTTAGAAACAGAGGGTGGGATGTCTGTTGATTTAAAGGTAAAAAAACTTACCAGTCAGAGAAAATGGAGACTGGTCAGCCTAGGCTGTCCAGTTGAGAAAACGAGATGCACCAGCCATCAAACCTTCTAATCCAGGGTTTAAAGAAAGGGAAATGTTCTAGTTGCATTGCTAACATTGCTTCAGCAAAAAGGTTGCTTAGAAGAAACAAATATCTTCATTTAAGACTTAAGGATATTAATTTCATGTGTAATAATAAATCAATATTATATAATGAATTGAGAAAACTAAAGCAGGCTTACCTGATATGACAGGTAAATTAAACTTGTAACTAATCTTAGAAAATCTAGACATATCTTAAGATCTCATCGTAACTCACTTAAAAGCCAGTTGCAGAGAGTACAGAATGTTGAATCCCTTGATAAATTAGATGAACAAAATTGAAGAAGATCAAGATCTAATTTAAGATTTCTTAAAGTAAAGAAGGATTCAGTAATTAAATCTTTATGTGGGGAAAAGAAGAAGTTGGAACATCAACATGTAACTCTTAAAGAGCAAATTGATGAGATGAAGTGTGAAAACAAAGATATAGATGTGCATAATTCTATTATTTCCACAACGCAGGATGGTATAACATACTCTGCTGGATTCAGAAAAGCAGCCTATTCCTGTATAGAGAATCAGGTACTTGTAGCATCAATAGGACTCGTGATGAATGCCATATTAAATGGTCTTACTGGTGTAGGTCTTGATTTTGTTCCAAGTCCGAGTACCTTCAGTCAAATGGCATATGAGATGGGTGTATTGGATGACATTCAGGTAGGAGAAACAGTTGTTAAATGTGATAATCTGACCTTGAGTTGGGATGCAACAACTCTTGATGGGGAACATGTTAATGAGGTGCACGTTAACTTGCCAACTGGGCCACACCTAGGCTTGATTCTTCAAATTGCTGTTCTAGCTGGAGGGGCTACATCAGATTATGTTTGCCATCTTAAAGAAAGTATCAAAGACATAACAATATCCTATGCAGCATAATCAGATGGAGCTTCACCAGCTAGTAATCAGTCATTTGAAAAAAAATACACTCTCTGACAGGGTGGCAGTAAACCACTGTGTTGTCCAGCAGTTAGAAGAAGATTATGGCATTAAAATATTAGAATTAAACTGTAACCTGCACCCATTATATGGCATTGCTAGTAAATGGCGAACAGTTCTTAAAGAGTGTGATGTATAATACAACATTCAGAGTAACACTTACGGCAAAGCATCCAAGGTAGCAATGAGATCAGTAAGCTAAGATATAAGCAGGGAAAGGGGGATCAATGTGGTTTTAAACATTTTATCCAGTCTAATAACATCAAGTCTGGTATGTTCTGTAGATATGTTGGGAATAGGCTTCATGCTCTGTTTCATCTTGCAGGTGTAATCTTTACTTTGAGAGACGAGCTAATCCATTATTTCACCACAGACTCTACTACAGGCAGAGAGTTAAAAAGAGCACTGAGGGACAATCTTCAAAACCCACATTTAATGTTTCAGTCAAGGGCACTGAATTTGCTTGTGAAGGTTTTAACAGCCCCTTGGATGCGTCTCTTCTACAACAATGTGGACGGCAAAACTAATCTTCAGATGGCCGATCCAATCAGAACAGTTCTAACCAATTTGAAAAGTATTGTTGAGAATCCTCTATCTATTTTCACCAAACCAACTTATGTGTTTAATGAATCCCTTCCAAATGATGATAAATTCTTAACATGTCTAATGAAATATAATATGCAGCCATCAGACGAACAAGATAAAGAATTCTTGAACAAAAAGTTTTAGTAACTTATTGTAGTTTTTCCTTGTATGAATTATTACTCTCTTTACTTGACATTTTGTGTTTTATTTTATATTTAAAAGTTTCAAGATGAAGACAAAGAATGATGTGCAGAGATTGATAGATGTATATGGAGGGCATTATGATAACAAAACCTTGATTTTTAACCATGGGCACTGTTTTCAAAAAGGGTTGATTCATTTTGTTTACAAACAGGTTAATTCTAAAAGAGATTTTATGGTTGCTGCAAAGAAGTTGGGGGATGCAGCTGAAGCAAATGGAATGCAAGGGATCGATCTTGATGCACTTTCAGCAATTCTGCAAAGATGCTCTAATGATTTAACAAAAAAGGGTTCCAAACCAGAATGTGAACAGATTACAACTTATTTGGACACAGTAATTCAAATGCCCACATATTTAGAAACAGATGGTGGGATGTCTGTTGATTTAAAGGTAAAAAAACTTACCAGTCAGAGAAAATGGAGACTGGTCAGCCTAGGCTGTCCAGTTGAGAAAACGAGATGCACCAGCCATCAAACCTTCTAATCCAGGGTTTAAAAAAAGGGAAATGTTCTAGTTGCATTGCTAACATTGCTTCAGCAAAAAGGTTGCTTAGAAGAAACAAATATCTTCATTTAAGACTTAAGGATATTAATTTCATGTGTAATAATAAATCAATATTATATAATGAATTGAGAAAACTAAAGCAGGCTTACCTGATATGACAGGTAAATTAAACTTGTAACTAATCTTAGAAAATCTAGACATATCTTAAGATCTCATCGTAACTCACTTAAAAGCCAGTTGCAGAGAGTACAGAATGTTGAATCCCTTGATAAATTAGATGAACAAAATTGAAGAAGATCAAGATCTAATTTAAGATTTCTTAAAGTAAAGAAGGATTCAGTAATTAAATCTTTATGTGGGGAAAAGAAGAAGTTGGAACATCAACATGTAACTCTTAAAGAGCAAATTGATGAGATGAAGTGTGAAAACAAAGATATAGATGTGCATAATTCGATTGTTTCCACAACGCAGGATGGTATAACATACTCTGCTGGATTCAGAAAAGCAGCCTATTCCTGTATAGAGAATCAGGTACTTGTAGCATCAATAGGACTCGTGATGAATGCCATATTAAATGGTCTTACTGGTGTAGGTCTTGATTTTGTTCCAAGTCCGAGTACCTTCAGTCAAATGGCATATGAGATGGGTGTATTGGATGACATTCAGGTAGGAGAAACAGTTGTTAAATGTGATAATCTGACCTTGAGTTGGGATGCAACAACTCTTGATGGGGAACATGTTAATGAGGTGCACGTTAACTTGCCAACTGGGCCACACCTAGGCTTGATTCTTCAAATTGCTGTTCTAGCTGGAGGGGCTACATCAGATTATGTTTGCCATCTTAAAGAAAGTATCAAAGACATAACAATATCCTATGCAGCATAATCAGATGGAGCTTCACCAGCTAGAAATCAGTCATTTGAAAAATACACTCTCTGACAGGGTGGCAGTAAACCACTGTGTTGTCCAGCAGTTAGAAGAAGATTATGGCATTAAAATATTAGAATTAAACTGTAACCTGCACCCATTATATGGCATTGCTAGTAAATGAGGAACAGTTCTTAAAGAGTGTGATGTATAATACAACATTCAGAGTAACACTTACGGCAAAGCATCCAAGGTAGCAATGAGATCAGTAAGCTAAGATATAAGCAGGGAAAGGGGGATCAATGTGGTTTTAAACATTTTATCCAGTCTAATAACATCAAGTCTGGTATGTTCTGTAGATATGTTGGGAATAGGCTTCATGCTCTGTTTCATCTTGCAGGTGTAATCTTTACTTTGAGAGACGAGCTAATCCATTACTTTTACCACAGACTCTACTACAGGCAGAGAGTTAAAAAGAGCACCGAGGGACAATCTTCAAAACCCACATTTAATGTTTCAGTCAAGGGCACTGAATTTGCTTGTGAAGGTTTTAACAGCCCCTTGGATGCGTCTCTTCTACAACAATGTGGATGGCAAAACTAATCTTCAGATGGCCGATCCAATCAGAACAGTTCTAACCAATTTGAAAAGTATTGTTGAGAATCCTCTATCTATTTTCACCAAACCAACTTATGTGTTTAATGAATCCCTTCCAAATGATGATAAATTCTTAACATGTCTAATGAAATATAATATGCAGCCATCAGACGAACAAGATCAAGAATTCTTGAACAAAAAGTTTTAGTAACTTATTGTAGTTTTTCCTTGTATGAATTATTACTCTCTTTACTTGACATTTTGTGTTTTATTTTATATTTAAAAGTTTCAAGATGAAGACAAAAATGATGTGCAGAGATTAATAGATGTATATGGAGGGCATTATGATAACAAAACCTTGATTTTTAACCATGGGCACTGTTTTCAAAAAGGGTTGATTCCCTTTTGTTTACAAACAGGTTAATTCTAAAAGAGATTTTATGGTTGCTGCAAAGAAGTTGGGGGATGCAGCTGAAGCAAATGGAATGCAACGGATCGATCTTGATGCACTTTCAGCAATTCTGCAAAGATGCTCTAATGATTTAACAAAAAAGGGTTCCAAACCAGACTGTGAACAGATTACAACTTATTTGGAGACAGTAATTCAAATGCCCACATATTTAGAAACAGAGGGTGGGATGTCTGTTGATTTAAAGGTAAAAAAACTTACCAGTCAGAGAAGATGGAGACTGGTCAGCCTAGGCTGTCCAGTTGAGAAAACGAGATGCACCACCATCAAACCTTCTAATCCAGGGTTTAAAGAAAGGGAAATGTTCTAGTTGCATTGCTAACATTGCTTCAGCAAAAAGGTTGCTTAGAAGAAACAAATATCTTCATTTAAGACTTAAGGATATTAATTTCATGTGTAATAATAAATTAATATTATATAATGAGTTGAGAAAACTAAAGCAGGCTTACCTGATATGACAGGTAAATTAAACTTGTAACTAATCTTAGAAAATCTAGACATATCTTAAGATCTCATCGTAACTCACTTAAAAGCCAGTTGCAGAGAGTACAGAATGTTGAATCCCTTGATAAATTAGATGAACAAAATTGAAGAAGATCAAGATCTAATTTAAGATTTCTTAAAGTAAAGAAGGATTCAGTAATTAAATCTTTATGTGGGGAAAAGAAGAAGTTGGAACATCAACATGTAACTCTTAAAGAGCAAATTGATGAGATGAAGTGTGAAAACAAAGATATAGATGTGCATAATTCTATTATTTCCACAACGCAGGATGGTATAACATACTCTGCTGGATTCAGAAAAGCAGCCTATTCCTGTATAGAGAATCAGGTACTTGTAGCATCAATAGGACTCGTGATGAATGCCATATTAAATGGTCTTACTGGTGTAGGTCTTGATTTTGTTCCAAGTCCGAGTACCTTCAGTCAAATGGCATATGAGATGGGTGTATTGGATGACATTCAGGTAGGAGAAACAGTTGTTAAATGTGATAATCTGACCTTGAGTTGGGATGCAACAACTCTTGATGGGGAACATGTTAATGAGGTGCACGTTAACTTGCCAACTGGGCCACACCTAGGCTTGATTCTTCAAATTGCTGTTCTAGCTGGAGGGGCTACATCAGATTATGTTTGCCATCTTAAAGAAAGTATCAAAGACATAACAATATCCTATGCAGCATAATCAGATGGAGCTTCACCAGCTAGTAATCAGTCATTTGAAAAAAAATACACTCTCTGACAGGGTGGCAGTAAACCACTGTGTTGTCCAGCAGTTAGAAGAAGATTATGGCATTAAAATATTAGAATTAAACTGTAACCTGCACCCATTATATGGCATTGCTAGTAAATGAGGAACAGTTCTTAAAGAGTGTGATGTATAATACAACATTCAGAGTAACACTTACGGCAAAGCATCCAAGGTAGCAATGAGATCAGTAAGCTAAGATATAAGCAGGGAAAGGGGGATCAATGTGGTTTTAAACTTTTATCCAGTCTAATAACATCAAGTCTGGTATGTTTTGTAGATATATTGGGAATAGGCTTCATGCTCTGTTTCATCTTGTAGGTGTAATCTTTACTTTGAGAGACGAGCTAATTCATTACTTCACCACAGACTCTACTACAGGCAGAGAGTTAAAAAGAGCACTGAGGGACAATCTTCAAAACCCACATTTAATGTTTCAGTCA
>JAODUP010002217.1:0-18095 GCA_025642065.1 Paralvinella palmiformis
TTGAATAATTTTCAAATTTAAACTAAGCAGTCTTATTGTTTCATCTACGTCCATGATCCCTGTTTTCTAATTTCCTTTGTTTAAACTATTTTTCCTTTTGATTATTTTATTATTATTTCATATTATTAAATCATCAAACATTTATTAATCACCCACGTGTAGCATCGAATTGCTCTTCATTTAACAGCCATACATTCCTAATTTTGTTCCTGAGAACATTTTGTTTCAACTCAGACATGCCGCCTCGATGGCGCAGTAGGCACGCGTGAGTCTCATAATTCAAGGTCGTGAGTTCGATCCTCACTCGGGGCAAGGTGGCTTCTTTTTGGCGCATTTCAGCATTTATCATTTTGACGATATTAAATAATTCTTAATAATATAATTCCTTTCATTATTATCAACATTCATCGTATGAATTTCTTATTTCGAATAGGTAATATCATTTCTAGAAAAAATTTTATTTTAATTTAATATCGTTCATTTCTTTTTATCTACATGCTTTTTTATCATTGCCTATAATGGATTCGCCTGCATCATATTGAATATAATCTAAAATTATTTTCTGATCAGGTTTCACATGGCTCTTTTCGACTAATTGAAAAGAAATATTTTGGCTAACTATTTTTCACTAATATTTACAAAGAATAATTATCATAATGAAAGAAAAACTAAACCAATGCTAAGAGACGTTTTAATTATTGGCTTCTCAAGGTTGATCAAAAGTTATTTTCTTTGCATACAACACATTTGTGAAGGGAGTTATTTGATTTTGAATAAGTTCTCAAATCTTTTCCAAGCCAATTCAGTGATCTCACCATGCAACGCGCAAAGTAAATCAAACATATGAGGATGGAAATTCTTTCGAATTAGAATTTTTCTTGGTCAATTATGCAAATTAACTTAATAAATAATTAATAAGGGCCTGTTTCTTGTTTCCCCATACCTAATCGTTGTTTATTTCTTTCTTGAATATGATATAACTTTTGCAAATTTAAAACTAAGAGTCTTGATTGTTTCTCTTCCATATCCCTTTTTCTTAATTCCTTTTAAACATTATTCCTTTTGATTATTTTATTATTATTTCAATTATTATCATCAATTTTAATCCCCAACCTGTAATGAATTCTTTCATTTAACATGCCATTTCCTAATTTTGTTCCTAGAAATTTGTTTTAACAACATAACCCATGCTGGACGTATTGTATTCAAGGTCGTATAAATCTCTCGGGGCAGGTGCTTCTTTTTGGCGCATTTATGCATTTATCTTTTGACGATATTAAATACCACTCTTCTTTTAATAATAATAATTCTTTCATTATTATCAACACTTCAACGTATGAATTTTCTTATTTCGAATAGGTAATATGCATTTCTAAGAAAACCATTTTATTTTAATTTAAATCTGTTGTATTTCTTTTTATTACAGCTTTTTTACTCATTGCCTTAATAATGGATTCGCCTGCATCTTTGAATACTAATCTAAATTATTTTCATAGGTTTAATGGCTCTTTTCGTAATTGAAAAGAAATATTTTGGTAACTGAATTTTTATAATTTAAAGAAGTAATTTCTAATAAAAAAAATAAACCACAATGCTAATAGACGTTTTAATTATTGGGCGTCTGCAAGGTTGATCTAAAAGTATTTTCTTTTCAGATCAACAACATTTGTAAGGGAATTTTTTTTAATGAATTCAACTCTGCCAAGCAATAGGTATCCATAATCACCAAAGTAAAACAATGAGGAGTGAAATTCTATTGACTTAGAATTTTTCTTGGTAATTACTCGAATTAATTAATAAACCTATTAAATAAGGCAGAAGGCCTGTTTCTTTTTCCCCATACCTGATGCGGTTGGTTTATTTTTTCTGAATATGTACTAACTTTTCAAATTTAAACCTAGAGTCTTGATTGTTTATCTCGTCCATGATCCTTTTTCTTAATTTCTTTGTTTAAACTATTATTTCCTTTTGATTATTTTATTATTATTTCATATTATTAATCTCAAACATTTTTAATCACCCACCTGTAGCATCGAATTGTTTCATTTAACATCCAACATTCCTAATTTTGTTCCAGAAATTTTCGTTTTAACAGACATCCCTCATGGCAGTGAGCGTGATCTCATATCTCAAGGTGTAGTTTCTCTGGAGTGTTTTTTTACACATTTATGCATTTATTTGTACGAATTAATTCCATTTCTTTTAAATAATATCTCATTATATCATACCAAGTTAAATTATATTTCGATGAATAATATTTCTAAGAAATCTTTTATTTATTAATTTTTATACTTTTTATACATGCTTTTTTCTCTTCCTTAATAATGGATTCGCCTGATCTTTGAATATAATCTAAATTTTTCATTTAAGCTTTTCAGCTATTGAAAAAAATTTTGTACTGATTTTTATATTTAAAAATAATTTCTAATAAAAAATAACCAATTTAATACTTTATTAATCCCAAGGTGATCAATGTTTATTTACTGCCATACATCAATTTGTAGGAGTATTTGTTTTAATAAGTCTCATCTTTCCAAGCCAATCGTGATCTCACCAGTCGCGAAATAAATAACATTGGGAGTGATTCTTTGACTTAAATTTTTTGTCATTTCCCAAATTAATAAAAACCTATTAATAAGAAAGCCTTTCTTTTTCCCATACCTGATGCGGTTGGTTTTTTTTTCGAATATGTATAACTTTTCAAAAAAACCTAATTTATTTTATTCGTCTATCCCTTTTTCTTAATTTTTTTTTAAACTATTATTTCCTTTTGATATTATTATTATTTAATTAAAATATACTTTATTTCACCCACCTGTAGCATCGAATGTTATTTACACCAATTCCTAATTTTTCCAGAAATTTTCGTTTTAAAACACCCCATGGGATGAGCGTATTTAATTAAGGCGTGAGTTGATACTCAAGGTGTTCTTTTTGGCGCATTTCATGCATTTATTTTGTGACCCGAATAAATACCACTCTTCTTTTATAATAAATTCCTTTCATTATTATCATACACTTCATAGTATGAATTTTCTATTTCGATGTAAAATGCTTTCTAAGAAACAATTTTTTTTAATTAATCTTCTTTTTTTTATTTAATGCTTTACTGTTATTGGTTCGCCTAGATCCTTGATACTATCTAAAATATTTTCTATCAGTTTAATGGCTCTTGATATTAAAAGAAATATTTCCTGTTTTCCTAATTTTAAAAATATTATTATGAAAAAAATAAACCAATTATAACTTTTAATTATTGTCCAAGGTGTACAAAAGATTTCTCTTTAATCAAACATTTTAAGGGTTTAGTATTTTGATAATCAATGCCCTTCCAAGCCAATTCAGGCTACCTCATACCAAAGTATAACATCGGATTTTATTCATTCAACTTATTTTCCTTATCAATTATACAAATTTAATTAATAAACTAATTAAATATGAAGGATGTTTCTTAGATCCCTTACTTAATTTCGTTGTTTTTTTCTTTCTTTTATATTCTAATTTAATTAAAAAAAAAAAAAAAAAAAAAAAAAAAAAAAAAAAAAAAAAAAAAAAAAAAAAAAAATATTCGCCTCAGCATCATCATTGAATCACCTAATCTAAAATTATTTTCTGATCAGGTTTCACATGGCTCTTTTCAGACTAATTGAAAAGAAATATTTTGGCTAACTGAATTTTTCACTAATATTTACAAAGAAGTAATTATGCGATAATGAAAGAAAAACTAAACCACAATGCTAATGAGACGTTTTAATTATTGGGGCTGTCTGCAAGGTTGATACTAAAAGTATATTTCTCTTTGCAGATACAACAACATTTGTGAAGGGCAGTTTATGTTGATTTTTGAATGAAGTTCTCAATAGTCTCTTTCCAAGCCAATTCAGTGATCATCACCATGCAATCGACCGCAAAGTAAATAAACAATATGACGGATGTAGAAATTCTATTCGAACTTAGAATTTTTCTTGGTCAATTACTCGCCAAATTAACTTAATAAACCTAATTAAATAAGGCAGAAGGCCTGTTTCTTCGTTTTCCCGATACCTGAGATGCGGCTTGGTTTATTTCTTTCTTGAATATGATACTAACTTTTGCAAATTTAAAACCTAAGCAGTCTTGATTGTTTCATCTACGTCCATGATCCCTGTTTTCTTAATTTCCTTTGTTTAAACTATTATTTCCTTTTGATTATTTTATTATTATTTCATATTATTAAATCATCAAACATTTATTAATCACCCAACCGTGGTAGCATCCGAATTGCTCTTCATTTAACATGCCATACATTCCTAATTTTGTTCCTGAGAACATTTTCGTTTTCAACTCAGACATGCCGCCTCGATGGCGCAGTAGGCAGCGCGTGAGTCTCATAATCTCAAGGTCGTGAGTTCGATCCTCACTCGGGGCAAGGTGGCTTCTTTTTGGCGCATTTCATGCATTTATCATTTGTGACCCGATATATAAATACCACTCTTCTTTTAATAATAATAATTCCTTTCATTATTATCATACACTTCATACGTTATGAATTTTCTTATTTCGAATACGGTAATAATGCATTTCTAAGAAAACACCATTTTATTTTATATTTAATATCTGTTGTCATTTCTTTTTATCTTACATGCTTTTTTACTCATTGCCTTAATAATGGATTCGCCTCAGCATCATCATTGAATCACCTAATCTAAAATTATTTTCTGATCAGGTTTCACATGGCTCTTTTCAGACTAATTGAAAAGAAATATTTTGGCTAACTGAATTTTTCACTAATATTTACAAAGAAGTAATTATGCGATAATGAAAGAAAAACTAAACCACAATGCTAATGAGACGTTTTAATTATTGGGGCTGTCTGCAAGGTTGATACTAAAAGTATATTTCTCTTTGCAGATACAACAACATTTGTGAAGGGCAGTTTATGTTGATTTTTGAATGAAGTTCTCAATAGTCTCTTTCCAAGCCAATTCAGTGATCATCACCATGCAATCGACCGCAAAGTAAATAAACAATATGACGGATGTAGAAATTCTATTCGAACTTAGAATTTTTCTTGGTCAATTACTCGCCAAATTAACTTAATAAACCTAATTAAATAAGGCAGAAGGCCTGTTTCTTCGTTTCCCCGATACCTGAGATGCGGCTTGGTTTATTTCTTTCTTGAATATGATACTAACTTTTGCAAATTTAAAACCTAAGCAGTCTTGATTGTTTCATCTACGTCCATGATCCCTGTTTTCTTAATTTCCTTTGTTTAAACTATTATTTCCTTTTGATTATTTTATTATTATTTCATATTATTAAATCATCAAACATTTATTAATCACCCAACCGTGGTAGCATCCGAATTGCTCTTCATTTAACATGCCATACATTCCTAATTTTGTTCCTGAGAACATTTTCGTTTTCAACTCAGACATGCCGCCTCGATGGCGCAGTAGGCAGCGCGTGAGTCTCATAATCTCAAGGTCGTGAGTTCGATCCTCACTCGGGGCAAGGTGGCTTCTTTTTGGCGCATTTCATGCATTTATCATTTGTGACCCGATATATAAATACCACTCTTCTTTTAATAATAATAATTCCTTTCATTATTATCATACACTTCATACGTTATGAATTTTCTTATTTCGAATACGGTAATAATGCATTTCTAAGAAAACACCATTTTATTTTATATTTAATATCTGTTGTCATTTCTTTTTATCTTACATGCTTTTTTACTCATTGCCTTAATAATGGATTCGCCTCAGCATCATCATTGAATCACCTAATCTAAAATTATTTTCTGATCAGGTTTCACATGGCTCTTTTCAGACTAATTGAAAAGAAATATTTTGGCTAACTGAATTTTTCACTAATATTTACAAAGAAGTAATTATGCGATAATGAAAGAAAAACTAAACCACAATGCTAATGAGACGTTTTAATTATTGGGGCTGTCTGCAAGGTTGATACTAAAAGTATATTTCTCTTTGCAGATACAACAACATTTGTGAAGGGCAGTTTATGTTGATTTTTGAATGAAGTTCTCAATAGTCTCTTTCCAAGCCAATTCAGTGATCATCACCATGCAATCGACCGCAAAGTAAATAAACAATATGACGGATGTAGAAATTCTATTCGAACTTAGAATTTTTCTTGGTCAATTACTCGCCAAATTAACTTAATAAACCTAATTAAATAAGGCAGAAGGCCTGTTTCTTCGTTTCCCCGATACCTGAGATGCGGCTTGGTTTATTTCTTTCTTGAATATGATACTAACTTTTGCAAATTTAAAACCTAAGCAGTCTTGATTGTTTCATCTACGTCCATGATCCCTGTTTTCTTAATTTCCTTTGTTTAAACTATTATTTCCTTTTGATTATTTTATTATTATTTCATATTATTAAATCATCAAACATTTATTAATCACCCAACCGTGGTAGCATCCGAATTGCTCTTCATTTAACATGCCATACATTCCTAATTTTGTTCCTGAGAACATTTTCGTTTTCAACTCAGACATGCCGCCTCGATGGCGCAGTAGGCAGCGCGTGAGTCTCATAATCTCAAGGTCGTGAGTTCGATCCTCACTCGGGGCAAGGTGGCTTCTTTTTGGCGCATTTCATGCATTTATCATTTGTGACCCGATATATAAATACCACTCTTCTTTTAATAATAATAATTCCTTTCATTATTATCATACACTTCATACGTTATGAATTTTCTTATTTCGAATACGGTAATAATGCATTTCTAAGAAAACACCATTTTATTTTATATTTAATATCTGTTGTCATTTCTTTTTATCTTACATGCTTTTTTACTCATTGCCTTAATAATGGATTCGCCTCAGCATCATCATTGAATCACCTAATCTAAAATTATTTTCTGATCAGGTTTCACATGGCTCTTTTCAGACTAATTGAAAAGAAATATTTTGGCTAACTGAATTTTTCACTAATATTTACAAAGAAGTAATTATGCGATAATGAAAGAAAAACTAAACCACAATGCTAATGAGACGTTTTAATTATTGGGGCTGTCTGCAAGGTTGATACTAAAAGTATATTTCTCTTTGCAGATACAACAACATTTGTGAAGGGCAGTTTATGTTGATTTTTGAATGAAGTTCTCAATAGTCTCTTTCCAAGCCAATTCAGTGATCATCACCATGCAATCGACCGCAAAGTAAATAAACAATATGACGGATGTAGAAATTCTATTCGAACTTAGAATTTTTCTTGGTCAATTACTCGCCAAATTAACTTAATAAACCTAATTAAATAAGGCAGAAGGCCTGTTTCTTCGTTTCCCCGATACCTGAGATGCGGCTTGGTTTATTTCTTTCTTGAATATGATACTAACTTTTGCAAATTTAAAACCTAAGCAGTCTTGATTGTTTCATCTACGTCCATGATCCCTGTTTTCTTAATTTCCTTTGTTTAAACTATTATTTCCTTTTGATTATTTTATTATTATTTCATATTATTAAATCATCAAACATTTATTAATCACCCAACCGTGGTAGCATCCGAATTGCTCTTCATTTAACATGCCATACATTCCTAATTTTGTTCCTGAGAACATTTTCGTTTTCAACTCAGACATGCCGCCTCGATGGCGCAGTAGGCAGCGCGTGAGTCTCATAATCTCAAGGTCGTGAGTTCGATCCTCACTCGGGGCAAGGTGGCTTCTTTTTGGCGCATTTCATGCATTTATCATTTGTGACCCGATATATAAATACCACTCTTCTTTTAATAATAATAATTCCTTTCATTATTATCATACACTTCATACGTTATGAATTTTCTTATTTCGAATACGGTAATAATGCATTTCTAAGAAAACACCATTTTATTTTATATTTAATATCTGTTGTCATTTCTTTTTATCTTACATGCTTTTTTACTCATTGCCTTAATAATGGATTCGCCTCAGCATCATCATTGAATCACCTAATCTAAAATTATTTTCTGATCAGGTTTCACATGGCTCTTTTCAGACTAATTGAAAAGAAATATTTTGGCTAACTGAATTTTTCACTAATATTTACAAAGAAGTAATTATGCGATAATGAAAGAAAAACTAAACCACAATGCTAATGAGACGTTTTAATTATTGGGGCTGTCTGCAAGGTTGATACTAAAAGTATATTTCTCTTTGCAGATACAACAACATTTGTGAAGGGCAGTTTATGTTGATTTTTGAATGAAGTTCTCAATAGTCTCTTTCCAAGCCAATTCAGTGATCATCACCATGCAATCGACCGCAAAGTAAGAGTAAAAAACATGACGGATGTAGAAATTCTATTCGAACTTAGAATTTTTCTTGGTCAATTACTCGCCAAATTAACTTAATAAACCTAATTAAATAAGGCAGAAGGCATGTTTCTTCGTTTCCCCGATACTGAGATGCGGCTTGGTTTATTTCTTTCTTGAATATGATACTAACTTTTGCAAATTTAAAACCTAAGCAGTCTTGATTGTTTCATCTACGTCCATGATCCCTGTTTTCTTAATTTCCTTTGTTTAAACTATTATTTCCTTTTGATTATTTTATTATTATTTCATATTATTAAATCATCAAACATTTATTAATCACCCAACCGTGGTAGCATCCGAATTGCTCTTCATTTAACATGCCATACATTCCTAATTTTGTTCCTGAGAACATTTTCGTTTTCAACTCAGACATGCCGCCTCGATGGCGCAGTAGGCAGCGCGTGAGTCTCATAATCTCAAGGTCGTGAGTTCGATCCTCACTCGGGGCAAGGTGGCTTCTTTTTGGCGCATTTCATGCATTTATCATTTGTGACCCGATATATAAATACCACTCTTCTTTTAATAATAATAATTCCTTTCATTATTATCATACACTTCATACGTTATGAATTTTCTTATTTCGAATATGGTAATAATGCATTTCTAAGAAAACACCATTTTATTTTATATTTAATATCTGTTGTCATTTCTTTTTATCTTACATGCTTTTTTACTCATTGCCTTAATAATGGATTCGCCTCAGCATCATCATTGAATCACCTAATCTAAAATTATTTTCTGATCAGGTTTCACATGGCTCTTTTCAGACTAATTGAAAAGAAATATTTTGGCTAACTGAATTTTTCACTAATATTTACAAAGAAGTAATTATGCGATAATGAAAGAAAAACTAAACCACAATGCTAATGAGACGTTTTAATTATTGGGGCTGTCTGCAAGGTTGATACTAAAAGTATATTTCTCTTTGCAGATACAACAACATTTGTGAAGGGCAGTTTATGTTGATGTTTGAATGAAGTTCTCAATAGTCCCTTTCCAAGCCAATTCAGTGATCATCACCATGCCAAACGACCGCAAAGTAAAAAAAAAAAATGACGGATGTAGAAATTCTATTCGAACTTAGAATTTTTCTTGGTCAATTACTCGCCAAATTAACTTAATAAACCTAATTAAATAAGGCAGAAGGCATGTTTCTTCGTTTCCCCGATACCTAAGATGCGGCTTGGTTTATTTCTTTCTTGAATATGATACTAACTTTTGCAAATTTAAAACCTAAGCAGTCTTGATTGTTTCATCTACGTCCATGATCCCTGTTTTCTTAATTTCCTTTGTTTAAACTATTATTTCCTTTTGATTATTTTATTATTATTTCATATTATTAAATCATCAAACATTTATTAATCACCCAACCGTGGTAGCATCCGAATTGCTCTTCATTTAACATGCCATACATTCCTAATTTTGTTCCTGAGAACATTTTCGTTTTCAACTCAGACATGCCGCCTCGATGGCGCAGTAGGCAGCGCGTGAGTCTCATAATCTCAAGGTCGTGAGTTCGATCCTCACTCGGGGCAAGGTGGCTTCTTTTTGGCGCATTTCATGCATTTATCATTTGTGACCCGATATATAAATACCACTCTTCTTTTAATAATAATAATTCCTTTCATTATTATCATACACTTCATACGTTATGAATTTTCTTATTTCGAATATGGTAATAATGCATTTCTAAGAAAACACCATTTTATTTTATATTTAATATCTGTTGTCATTTCTTTTTATCTTACATGCTTTTTTACTCATTGCCTTAATAATGGATTCGCCTCAGCATCATCATTGAATCACCTAATCTAAAATTATTTTCTGATCAGGTTTCACATGGCTCTTTTCAGACTAATTGAAAAGAAATATTTTGGCTAACTGAATTTTTCACTAATATTTACAAAGAAGTAATTATGCGATAATGAAAGAAAAACTAAACCACAATGCTAATGAGACGTTTTAATTATTGGGGCTGTCTGCAAGGTTGATACTAAAAGTATATTTCTCTTTGCAGATACAACAACATTTGTGAAGGGCAGTTTATGTTGATGTTTGAATGAAGTTCTCAATAGTCCCTTTCCAAGCCAATTCAGTGATCATCACCATGCCATCGACCGCAAAGTAAAGAGAAAAAAACAATGACGGATGTAGAAATTCTATTCGAACTTAGAATTGTTCTTGGTCAATTACTCGCCAAATTAACTTAATAAACCTAATTAAATAAGGCAGAAGGCATGTTTCTTCGTTTCCCCGATACCTAAGATGCGGCTTGGTTTATTTCTTTCTTGAATATGATACTAACTTTTGCAAATTTAAAACCTAAGCAGTCTTGATTGTTTCATCTACGTCCATGATCCCTGTTTTCTTAATTTCCTTTGTTTAAACTATTATTTCCTTTTGATTATTTTATTATTATTTCATATTATTAAATCATCAAACATTTATTAATCACCCAACCGTGGTAGCATCCGAATTGCTCTTCATTTAACATGCCATACATTCCTAATTTTGTTCCTGAGAACATTTTCGTTTTCAACTCAGACATGCCGCCTCGATGGCGCAGTAGGCAGCGCGTGAGTCTCATAATCTCAAGGTCGTGAGTTCGATCCTCACTCGGGGCAAGGTGGCTTCTTTTTGGCGCATTTCATGCATTTATCATTTGTGACCCGATATATAAATACCACTCTTCTTTTAATAATAATAATTCCTTTCATTATTATCATACACTTCATACGTTATGAATTTTCTTATTTCGAATATGGTAATAATGCATTTCTAAGAAAACACCATTTTATTTTATATTTAATATCTGTTGTCATTTCTTTTTATCTTACATGCTTTTTTACTCATTGCCTTAATAATGGATTCGCCTCAGCATCATCATTGAATCACCTAATCTAAAATTATTTTCTGATCAGGTTTCACATGGCTCTTTTCAGACTAATTGAAAAGAAATATTTTGGCTAACTGAATTTTTCACTAATATTTACAAAGAAGTAATTATGCGATAATGAAAGAAAAACTAAACCACAATGCTAATGAGACGTTTTAATTATTGGGGCTGTCTGCAAGGTTGATACTAAAAGTATATTTCTCTTTGCAGATACAACAACATTTGTGAAGGGCAGTTTATGTTGATTTTTGAATGAAGTTCTCAATAGTCCTTTCCAAGCCAATTCAGTGATCATCACCATGCCATCGACCGCAAAGTAAAAAAAAAAAATGACGGATGTAGAAATTCTATTCGAACTTAGAATTTTTCTTGGTCAATTACTCGCCAAATTAACTTAATAAACCTAATTAAATAAGGCAGAAGGCTGTTTCTTCGTTTCCCCGATACCTAAAATGCGGCTTGGTTTATTTCTTTCTTGAATATGATACTAACTTTTGCAAATTTAAAACCTAAGCAGTCTTGATTGTTTCATCTACGTCCATGATCCCTGTTTTCTTAATTTCCTTTGTTTAAACTATTATTTCCTTTTGATTATTTTATTATTATTTCATATTATTAAATCATCAAACATTTATTAATCACCCAACCGTGGTAGCATCCGAATTGCTCTTCATTTAACATGCCATACATTCCTAATTTTGTTCCTGAGAACATTTTCGTTTTCAACTCAGACATGCCGCCTCGATGGCGCAGTAGGCAGCGCGTGAGTCTCATAATCTCAAGGTCGTGAGTTCGATCCTCACTCGGGGCAAGGTGGCTTCTTTTTGGCGCATTTCATGCATTTATCATTTGTGACCCGATATATAAATACCACTCTTCTTTTAATAATAATAATTCCTTTCATTATTATCATACACTTCATACGTTATGAATTTTCTTATTTCGAATAGGTAATAATGCATTTCTAAGAAAACACCATTTTATTTTATATTTAATATCTGTTGTCATTTCTTTTTATCTTACATGCTTTTTTACTCATTGCCTTAATAATGGATTCGCCTCAGCATCATCATTGAATCACCTAATCTAAAATTATTTTCTGATCAGGTTTCACATGGCTCTTTTCAGACTAATTGAAAAGAAAATTTTGGAACTGAATTTTTAAATATTTAAAAAAAATTAGGATTAAAGAAAAAAAAAATGCTTTAGCGTTTTTTTTTTTTGGGGGCAATTTTAATAAAAAACCTTTTAGATAAAAAATTTTTAACAGATTTATTTTTTAAAATTTAATGTTTTTCCAAAAATTCATTATACCATATCCCCCAAATAAAAAAAAAAATGAGGTGTAGAAATTTTTTGAAAGAATTTTTTTTAAAGAAATTAATTAAAAAACCTAAAAATAAGGGAGAAATGCCCCCCCAAAGAGCCTTGGCCTTTAAATGAACTAACTTTTTAAATTTAAAACCCAACGCGTTTTTTACTCGCCATGACCCCCAAATTTTTTTGTTTAAAAACCGAATTTTAAACAAATTAAATTAAACATTTAAATAAAGGGGGCATCCCAATTTCTCCATTTTGATAATTTTAATGTTAGTATATTAAGAAAAAATAAACACGAATCATATTCAAAAAGAAAAAAGCATTCTATTAGAAAGGTTATTAATTAATTTGAGAGATTGACAATTAAATTTAAGTATAAAGAATTTACATCTCAATTTTTATTTCTTTCACTATTGATGTATGATCTGAATTGTGGAAAACATTGAAACTTGTCAAAATATTTAACTTCATTAAAATAATATTACCTAAGAAATATCTTTTATATAAACTTACAAATATACTTTTATATAAATGACAACCATTAAAACGTTTATTATTTGATATATTCTTTAAATATTGAAAATTTTTTTAAAATATAAAAATTCAATTAGCGAAAATCCTTGAAATATAAAAACATTTAATAGATGATAAATATTGAATGTCATTAATAAGTAGGTAAACATATTAAGAAAGAAATAAAGTAATAAAATAAAAAAAGTATTAATAAAAGAATACGTATTAAAATAAAATTAGTTGAATTATATTAATAAGAAAGAATTATTAAAAGAAAGTGTATTATATAAGGAAATATAATCATAATGGCAAAAAGAAGCATTGACGAGAGAAGAACTCACCCGAATGAACTCACGCCTTCCATGATAGCGCATTATTACGGTCGAAAAATAAAATGTTGGAAAAATTAGAATTGATTACTGGATTAATTATTTTTGTATTAATAAAGAATATAAAAATATAAAGAATAATAGTTTAAAAAGGAAATTAGAAAACGGGACAGATAATAAACATCAAGATCTTAGTTTAAATCAAAAGTTAATTATTGAAAGAAATAACAGCATTAGAAAGAAAAACAGGCCTTCGCTTATTAATTGGTTTATTAAGTTATTTGAGTAATTGACGAAATTCAAGAAAAATTCTAAGTCAATTGTTTTTTACTTGTCGATATGTATATCTGATTGCTTGAAAGATCATTAGAATTCATTAAAAATAAAAAATCTTCAAAATGTGTGTATCTCAAAAAATAATTTTAATCATGAACCAATAATTAAAACGTCTCATTAGATTGTTTAGTTTTTCTATTATGAAATTACTCTGTAAATATTAGGAAATTAGTTGAAAATATTTTTTTCTTAGTCGAAAAACATTGAAATGATCAAAAAAATTAGATAGTGATCAAGAGAGTGAGCAACTTATTAAATATAAAAAAATGTAAGATAAAAAGAAATGAAACGATATTAAATAAAAATAAAATGGTGTTTTCTTAGAAATGCATTATTACTATTAAAAGAAAATTATATATATGTAAAAGAAAGAAATTAAAAAGGATTTATATGGGACAAAGAAAAGCTGAAATGGAAAGAGCACCTTGCCATGAGCGAATCCGACTTGAAAGAATCACCGTCATGCATAGGCATGTTAAATGAAAGCAATATGTCCAGGGTGATAATAAATTTGGAGTTAATAAAGAAATAAATAAACACAATGGATATTAACAAAGGAAATTAAGAAAACTGAATGACTAATAACAAAAGATTAGTTTTAAAGATTAAATACTATATGATAGAATAAACAAGCGCTTAGGTTATGAAAAGATACTTTCTATTAATAGGTTTTTAAGTATTGGGGAAACCAAGAAAAATCTATTCAATAATTTTAATCGTTATTGTATTTACTGGATTCAGTTGAATGAATTGCTAAGATATTGAATTCTTCAATCATACTGCCTTCACAAATTGGTTGAAAGAGAAATAACTTTTAATCAACCTTCGCCCCCAATATTAAAATCTCATAGATTTGTTTAGTTTTTCTTTCATACGCAATTACTTTAAATTTATGAATTGTTAGAAATTTTCTTTTCAATTATCTAGACATGTGAAACTATAGAAAATAATTTTATTAGTGATCCATGAAACCTGATCAGAAAATAATTTTAGATTAGGTGATTCAATGATGATGCTGAGGCGAATCCATTATTAAGGCAATGAGTAAAAAAGCATGTAAGATAAAAAGAAATGACAACAGATATTAAATATAAAATAAAATGGTGTTTTCTTAGAAATGCATTATTACCGTATTCGAAATAAGAAAATTCATAACGTATGAAGTGTATGATAATAATGAAAGGAATTATTATTATTAAAAGAAGAGTGGTATTTATATATCGGGTCACAAATGTAAAGCATGAAATGCGCCAAAAAGAAGCCACCTTGCCCCGAGTGGGATCGATCGATTGAAAGAAAATCTCAGGAACAAAATTAGGAATGTATGGCATGTTAAATGAAGAGCAATTCGGATGCTACCACGGTTGGGTGATTAATAAATGTTTGATGATTTAATAATATGAAATAATAATAAAATAATCAAAAGGAAATAATAGTTTAAACAAAGGAAATTAAGAAAACAGGGATCATGGACGTAGATGAAACAATCAAGACAGCTTAGGATTTAAATTTGCAAAAGTTAGTATCATAAACAATCAAGAATGCTTAGGTTAATTTGAAAGAGTATCAATTAAGAAACATTTATTTAATTAGGCTTCTCAAGGGAATTTGGCGAGTAATTGACCAAGAAAAATTCTAAGTTCGAATAGAATTTCTACATCCGTCATATTGTTTATTTACTTTGAGGTCGATTGCATGGTGATGATCACTGAATTGGCTTGGAAAGAGACTATTGAGAACTTCATTCAAAAATCAACATAAACTGCCCTTCACAAATGTTGTTGTATCTGCAAAGAGAAATATACTTTTAGTATCAACCTTGCAGACAGCCCCAATAATTAAAACGTCTCATTAGCATTGTGGTTTAGTTTTTCTTTCATTATCGCATAATTTAAATTTTGTAAATATTAGTAACATTGTTAGTATTTCTTTTCAAATTTTCTGAAAAGAGCCATTTGTAAACTGATCAGAAAATAAGTTTAGATTAGGTATTCAATTTATGAGCTGAGGCGAATCCATTATTAGGCAATGAGTAAAAAAGCATGTGATAAAAGAGAAATGACAACAATATTAAATATAAAATAAAATGGTGTTTTCTTAGAAATGATTATTACCATATTCGAAATAGAAAATTATAATATGAAGTGTATGATAATAAGAAAGGAATTATTATTATTAAAAAAGAGTGGTATTTATATATCGGTACAAATGATAAATGATGAAATGCGCCAAAAAGAAGCCACCTTGCCCCGAGTGAGGATCGAACTCACGACCTTGAGATTATGAGACTCACGCGCTGCCTACTGCGCCATGAGGCGGCATGTCTGAGTTGAAAACGAAAATGTTCTCAGGAACAAAATTAGGAATGTATGGCATGTTAAATGAAGAGCAATCGGATGCTACCACGGTTGGGTGATTAATAAATGTTTGATGATTTAATAATATGAAATAATAATAAAATAATCAAAAGGAAATAATAGTTTAAACAAAGGAAATTAAGAAAACAGGGATCATGGACGTAGATGAAACAATCAAGACTGCTTAGGTTTTAAATTTGCAAAAGTTAGTATCATATTCAAGAAAGAAATAAACCAAGCCGCATCTTAGGTATCGGGGAAACGAAGAAACAGGCCTTCTGCCTTATTTAATTAGGTTTATTAAGTTAATTTGGCGAGTAATTGACCAAGAAAAATTCTAAGTTCGAATAGAATTTCTACATCCGTCATATTGTTTATTTACTTTGCGGTCGATTGCATGGTGATGATCACTGAATTGGCTTGGAAAGAGACTATTGAGAACTTCATTCAAAAATCAACATAAACTGCCCTTCACAAATGTTGTTGTATCTGCAAAGAGAAATATACTTTTAGTATCAACCTTGCAGACAGCCCCAATAATTAAAACGTCTCATTAGCATTGTGGTTTAGTTTTTCTTTCATTATCGCATAATTACTTCTTTGTAAATATTAGTGAAAAATTCAGTTAGCCAAAATATTTCTTTTCAATTAGTCTGAAAAGAGCCATGTGAAACCTGATCAGAAAATAATTTTAGATTAGGTGATTCAATGATGATGCTGAGGCGAATCCATTATTAAGGCAATGAGTAAAAAAGCATGTAAGATAAAAAGAAATGACAACAGATATTAAATATAAAATAAAATGGTGTTTTCTTAGAAATGCATTATTACCGTATTCGAAATAAGAAAATTCATAACGTATGAAGTGTATGATAATAATGAAAGGAATTATTATTATTAAAAGAAGAGTGGTATTTATATATCGGGTCACAAATGATAAATGCATGAAATGCGCCAAAAAGAAGCCACCTTGCCCCGAGTGAGGATCGAACTCACGACCTTGAGATTATGAGACTCACGCGCTGCCTACTGCGCCATCGAGGCGGCATGTCTGAGTTGAAAACGAAAATGTTCTCAGGAACAAAATTAGGAATGTATGGCATGTTAAATGAAGAGCAATTCGGATGCTACCACGGTTGGGTGATTAATAAATGTTTGATGATTTAATAATATGAAATAATAATAAAATAATCAAAAGGAAATAATAGTTTAAACAAAGGAAATTAAGAAAACAGGGATCATGGACGTAGATGAAACAATCAAGACTGCTTAGGTTTTAAATTTGCAAAAGTTAGTATCATATTCAAGAAAGAAATAAACCAAGCCGCATCTCAGGTATCGGGGAAACGAAGAAACAGGCCTTCTGCCTTATTTAATTAGGTTTATTAAGTTAATTTGGCGAGTAATTGACCAAGAAAAATTCTAAGTTCGAATAGAATTTCTACATCCGTCATATTGTTTATTTACTTTGCGGTCGATTGCATGGTGATGATCACTGAATTGGCTTGGAAAGAGACTATTGAGAACTTCATTCAAAAATCAACATAAACTGCCCTTCACAAATGTTGTTGTATCTGCAAAGAGAAATATACTTTTAGTATCAACCTTGCAGACAGCCCCAATAATTAAAACGTCTCATTAGCATTGTGGTTTAGTTTTTCTTTCATTATCGCATAATTACTTCTTTGTAAATATTAGTGAAAAATTCAGTTAGCCAAAATATTTCTTTTCAATTAGTCTGAAAAGAGCCATGTGAAACCTGATCAGAAAATAATTTTAGATTAGGTGATTCAATGATGATGCTGAGGCGAATCCATTATTAAGGCAATGAGTAAAAAAGCATGTAAGATAAAAAGAAATGACAACAGATATTAAATATAAAATAAAATGGTGTTTTCTTAGAAATGCATTATTACCATATTCGAAATAAGAAAATTCATAACGTATGAAGTGTATGATAATAATGAAAGGAATTATTATTATTAAAAGAAGAGTGGTATTTATATATCGGGTCACAAATGATAAATGCATGAAATGCGCCAAA
>JAODUP010002188.1:0-20604 GCA_025642065.1 Paralvinella palmiformis
TGTAACAATGTCTACCGTTCGGAAAAGAACCGGGTTTAAAATTAAAATTTTCCTCCGATCACCTTCTTCCTTCAAGGTATTCCAAATGTCTTCTTACACATATCCTACCACTCTGAGACTGTGAATTGTAATTTCAACGTAAAAAAGAATAGTTCTTCATTGAAATTTGGACACAACTTAAACCCACGCATGCGCAAGTTCCAGTGAACCCAAAAGTTCTAATTTATGTTGGCCTGCTTCAACATGCCTTCTATACAAATTAGACTTCAACATGGCCCATTTTGCCAAACTATCATCAATCTTAACATAACTGTTTTCAAGCAGGTATTTGAAGTGTGTTATACACCATTGTTTCCAAAATCCATCTTATCAGTATTGTCATGTGATGACCAAGCAGTAACATCGGCAATTCTTGTGGCTTCCACAACAGCCAGCTTGATGTCAGCAAACCTGACAATGAGAAGGTGGCTTGCCAGGGTAAATAGGTTTTGGTCTAAAGGATCATCAACCTTTTGTGTATGCCTGAGTTTTACATCCTTGAACTAGCGGTTTTTGGTCTCAGTTACAAAAGACTTAAGTTTTGGACCAGGACTGAAAGCAGACAAAGCTATATGTATCAACGCACCATGACTATATTTAATTTAGGAAAAGAGAAATAAAAGGCTAACTCACTAAGTAGGGGTCAAGGTGATAAAATAAATTACTAATTTGTCTCTACATAACATGGGATGATGTAAATAGATTAAATAAGCCGTAACAAAGGAAAACAATTAATAATATTAATGTGGCAGTAAGTTATAGAAGCAACTCCCTCCCCCCATAAGTAATATTTTGGGATATTTATATATAGTTCTGATCATAGTAAAATCGATATCAGTACATACCTTTCCTTATGTGTTTCTAGAACATCTACTGCCATTTCTGTTGAACTTCTGCTAGTGTGTTATTATTGGACTGTAGTGTCATAGACAGACATTTAAGTGGTTTAAGTGTATCTAACAAAATGTGAATGTAGCCCAGCACATCACTAATCTTACTCAGCATCAGGTAACCACGAGATTTATTAGCAGCAGTAACCATTGAACATTTGCAAACCTCATATTCCAGTTGCCTGTTGATTGCTTTATACGACTTAACGAAAATTTCAATGGCCAGCATCATGTGACCAACCCAGTTATTCCCATCTATACCGGTAGGAAAGGCTAACACTTGTTTGGGGGCTTCAAATGTTTGACGGAGGTTCTGATGCTGCTTAGGACTTTTATGATAATAAAGACCCATCAGCAGTGTTATGACATCATCATACAGTTTGTCATTTTAATACTGTCCTTGTGTGACCGTTTTAGCGGATGTTCTAATTAAAGTAGTGAACAGTTATAATGCACGTTATAATTTCACGTTTCAACAAAGGAGAAACTCCATTTTTATACATGACTGCTGCACCATCACATCCAAAACCAAACCTTTCTTGAGCGCTTTATCATCCATATCAAGCCCAACATTGAGAACACTCTTACAGGCCGCCATGCAAATTCCTTGAGCATCTGGACTGGCAGGTACTTGAAATCGAACAAACTGTGTACTCATGGCACCTAGCTTCTACACAAGACTTGACAAACACAACCTCATACTCACTGATTCTCGAGTCCGTTGTACCATATGAGGTTACAGACATATATTTTGCATTGAAAGTTTTTTCTCTCCATTTATCAGCACATTTATGGCTGTGGCCGCACATATATTTCTATCTCCGCTTATATATGGCTGTCTCCGGACATCTATAGCTGTCTCCGCACATCTATGGCTGTCTACATATGTCTATGGCTGTCTACAGATGTCCATGGCTGTCTACATATGTCTATGGATATTTACAAATGTCTATGGCTGTCTACAAATGTCTATGGCTGTCTACATATGTCCATGGCTGTCTATATATGTCTATGGATATCTACAAATGTCTATAACTATCTACAGATGTCTATGGCTGTCTACAGATATCAATGGCTGTCTACAGATGTCAATGGCTGTCTAAAGATGTCAATGACTGTCTGAAGATGTCTATGACTGTCTACAGATGTCTATGACTGTCTACAGATGTCTCTAAATCGGGAATGTCTATAAACCGGAAATATCAATCCTGTAACGAACAGTGATCCATTTGACTACAAAATAAGAGACTAGGTTTAGCACAGAACTAAGTATTCAATATAAAATTGTACTAAAATTAACGATTTTGGACATTATAATTGGGCTCACACAATGGACAAATCTTAAACAATTACACTTATTTAAACCCCAATAATGCACCTACACAAAATTATTGATAAAGAATACATGATCACTCCAAAAGCACATAGGCAATATGACCTATTGACATTAGAGCACATGTCATGGAATATTCTAGTTCTAAATTGGCTTTTATCCTCACTACCATTACAGTACCCGTCTCAAAGAATCAATTTACTTACATCAAATATGACGTCCTATACATAAAATGTTGCATAGAAGCAGAGATATTAATTTAAGTAACTGAATAACAATTTCACTCTTTTACCACAAGCTTGGAGAACCTCTCCCTTTGACTTCCACAGCACCATGTGGTTATACATTAAGCCACAGCCAGCTATTACAGGTATGTGGACAACAGAACATGATACTAATTAAATTGAACCACAATACATACAAAAATACAAAAACGGTGTCTCCAAATTATCGGCTAAAATTGGCACAAAATTCAAATAAGTGAATATTTGAAAATCCAAAATGGTGACCACTTTGTTCTCCTAATGAAATTACATACATTTGGATATAATCATTCCATTTTAGTCATCTTGGAGTCTTCTGTATGTTTTCTAGCATGTATTATGAGTAAAGTACTACATACAAAACATTAGACTTTTCTTCAATAACGTACTCTGTCACCACATACCTACACATAATTGATTTATATATAATGCCTCATTACAAGACGTCCCAGTAGTAAAACTGCCAAAACAATATAAAACTGGTCTTTAGTATAACCGTTTTGCTTATTAGCGCAAACGATGAACCAGAAACATTTGAATAAATAATTATTTTTAGAGAGTCATCTATAATTATAAGATTCTGTGTAGTAGAGAGATGCATATGATATGTATATTTTATGTCGATGGAGTACCATTCTAATAAGCTTCATTAAAAAGAACCACTTTAGTGCCAGCAGTCGGACACCAGGTCTTCATACGAGGGTGACTGGTTGGGATATACCATCTGTTTTGGCGGTCAGGATGTTTAAGGTAAGATCTACCTAAGTAATTGAGATCACCTGACTCAAATACATGATATTAGTTGATTGGTTTGTCAGTTGGCTGATGCGGCGAGTTAACTCGACCAACGATTTCTGCATCCTGAAAAGTGTCCTCATCGTTGTAGCTTTCTGGGGTGAAACATTGTGACTCACTAATTGTCGCTAATGAAAACATGTTTCTGGTCCACAGTAGTAGCATGTGTGCCATTTAAAAAATTTGTTCTCAGTGAATATTTTCTAGTGTGCGGATGTTGAATCGATGTTATTCTTCGTGAATTTTGTGTAATTTGTAATAAAATATGAATTTTGATCAATATATTAAATTATATTTAATTCCATAATTAAATTTAATTCCATGTTATAATCAGGTCGCCAGTCACAGATAAAACACAAAATTGCAACTTACCAATAACAAAATCAATAACAGGTGAAAAGTCAGATTGTGGAAAAACAACTGTCTCAGATATAAACACCAAGAGGCAGATTAAAGATTCCTGCCATCAACTTCAATAGATTTCATTAGTAAGAAAACTCCCTCATCAAGAAATGCCAGCTAATCGAATGACGTATATTAGTTCATTTTATATATTATATATTTTAGTGTGTGTTTGACTCAGTCTTTAAACAGTTAAGTATGTGCATGACATATGCACAAATATTACAATCTCAAGAAATGACTTCTGAGATTAATCATATCGACGAACCAATAACTTCATTTTGTATTCCGTTCGATGTTACTTTCATAGACAAAATAATGAAGACATCACCAATAAATCCACACATCCGCTAGAAGCCGTTTGAGCTCGCGGCCAATCCGAATCATAGCAACCTACTGGTGAGGTGGGTTTTGCAACAAAACGCACCTCACCGATGTTAATGCATGTGCACGTAAGATATATGATACCACAGATAACCAACTGTTTTTTTATATTATTCAACGATAAAACGCATAAATATTGAAAAAGTTGACATCAAACATGTTAGGCTAAGATGCATTCGCGAATCGATAATGTTAACATTAATTCTATGTTTTGTACTTACAGATAAAAGTCCGAATGCTAAATAACTATATATCTATGAATAATAATAATAATAATAATAATAATAATAATAATAATAATAATAATAATAATAATTTAAATATGTTTACACATGTGCCACAGAGCAATTCAAGTTGCATAAGACGCTGTATAAAATACTATTATAGCGTCGGGATTATTCCGCCATTGCAATCTGCCTTGCCACAAGTATGAAATATCTATTAGCAATTAAATAGGTATTTTTAATAATTGCGCCTTCATTACACCTGGCAGTGACACAAATTGATCTTTGAAAACAATGGCACTTGAGGTTACAAGTTTGTAAAATGTTGCTTTTGAAGAAAGGTTCAGCAATTAAAAGATATGCTGTTAACATACATACTATCACAGCTGCGGTGATATGACTTTCGTCTGCTACCCTCAGGCACCAAGACGGTATGTGATTAGCTATTTAGAGATATAATGCATAACGAAATGCAAGCTGATGAGACATTATGCATGTCTCTGCATGAAACGAAACAGCTCTGGTTTCTGTCCCGTGATGAATAGACCAGAGTTTGAACTCAACATTTGAGATTCTCCATTTCATTGTCTCAACAAACAGTGCGAAAACACAAACCCACACACACAGAATGCTCCCTTGATATTCTTGCCACACTGACTCTATCAATGGTAATAGAAAATAATAGATATGCCAATTATCTAGTCTAGTTATGCTTTACATTATTGCTTTACAAATGTTAATTCTACTTTACAATTCAATAAAATAAAGTGGCTAGTGGCGAGTAGGTCAAGGTATTTACTGGACATATGTGATTATAAGGTACTGTATCCTCCAGGAAAGATCACAAAGGATAGTATGCTGCGGTTGAGAAATTATTTTTTATGTGGAGATTTGTTATTTAAAACTGTGTGTTCAATGCACTATTGATGTCTTTGGAAGAATGCCGTTTTAGGTGTTTGGACTGGGAATCTAGTATTTATATGACAGTATCAAATAGAGTACACCCTTAATGTTGTATCCAATCTATTCTACGACAAAATAATAATTCTTTAGTTTGCTGCGTTAATATTCTACTGTCATTGATATGATCAACAAGATAAAAAATTTAGAAAACATGCACGATAATAATGATATGTAGTTATTGTACAATATCAAGTGTGGAGTGGTTAAAGTATTATGGAAAGTTCTAAATGATAAATATTGGACTGATAGATCAAACGTACGTCTAGTTTATGTATTATAAATATATCAACTAGCACGCTTGTTTTCATGCTGTATTCATATAACAGCAAAATAATAGAAAACAAATGATGAAATTAGATGTCATTTCGAAATAAGTACATAAATATCGCGTGATGTTTGTAGAGAGATGATTAAGCAGTACTGTCATGTCCTAAATAGCAACAAACCTCTACCACCCAGCTTCAAATATCGATCTGGCTATGTCAGAAGGATGTTTCATTTTTATGTTCACTCCATTATCTGTGAACAGATTCCTACAAAAAGTATTGTCCCATTGTACTTTTTACCAGTGTAACCATGAAAAGGCTCAACGAAAAATGGCTATGGCTTCATTAAAAATTGAAACAAAAACACCATGATTTGAATGTGGTTTGTATATATGATAGCCTTATTGGAATACGTAACATTATGTCTGTTATAATTTACAATGGAATTTGTATGGCGGAAGTTCATAGAAACTGGTAGATGCGCCAATAGTTCTAGATCTGGACGCCCAAAGAAGATTACACTCCGGGAAGACAGGATGTTGAAATGTGTTGTGCAGCTACAAGGATTTATGTCCTTGGGAATTGTTAACCGCGCGTGAAATGACCGGATAAGCAAAGTGGTTTCGCAATCAACTGCCAGGAGAAGGATGCATAGCGGGTATCTCTGTACAGTAGAATCGCGAGAAGTAAACCAATCATTGGTACAAACAACACACTTGCTAGAATCCGGTGGGTTACCAAAGTTACACAATGGAACACAGAAGGTAACGGGCTCAGAATAGTATTTTAGGGTGAATCGAGATACAAGCTTGGCTTTAATGATGGAAGAACTAGGGTATGTTTGGAGAATGTGACAGAAATGGACCCAGAAACATTGCAGGATTTACCAGTAGATGTTCTGTTTCTGTAATGATATGTGGATTTCCTTCGTAGCATGGAGTTGGTGAAAAGGTTATCGTGGATGGTATTATCAAAACTGCTGATTATATTGAAATTGTGGATCGCAATCTCCTGAATTCCGTTTAAAGTATGTTTGAGGATGCCATGATCACATTTATTATCCAACACGACAATGCACCAGAGTATAGAGCGCATAATGTGTAGATCTGGTTAGATGAACATGCTGTTCATGTGATCTAGTGCCGATCTCAGTTACCTGACCTCAACATGATCGAGAATGTATGGGGTATGCTACAGAATAGTGTCATGAGATATCGCCCTTCACGAAATTTAGAACTGATTCAGTGCCTGTTTAGAGCAAGAGGAGATATCGCACCAGATTATATGCACAAATTGTTCAACTCCGTGCACTGACGAGTTAGACATGTTATACTATCACGTGATTACCGTACTAAATATTAGATTTTGAATTCCACATTGAAATAGTTATTACATGATATGTTTACAAACTATCTCCAAATAGGTTTGTTGAATTTCAAATAAAGTATTATTGTTAGATTGTATAAATGAATAAATAACCTTCTAATACGTAGTTATATTATACAGTATGATGAGACTAAACTTGTGATACGGATCTGTAGATCGGTCGGCTCATTTAGCTCCCTGTGTGCACGAATGTGGCTGCAAAACAACAATATTTTTACTTGGACGTATCTCATTATACTATATGCTAGCCAATAATGAATACAATGCTGAATGGAACAATAAGAACAAAACGAAATAAAGAAAACTGATCTTTGTAACTGTAAATAAAACGTTTTCTGTTTCGTCCCACTTTTGTGTATACGGTAGGCTAACGAGACAATAAGGCATAGCGAAAGATGATTCATCTTTCAGAGATAGTTGGACCTTTGACAAAGATATATGTAGCCAGCTGCGCTAATATTTAGTCCACGGATACACCACTATGGGTAAAATAAGGAGTAGAAAAGTTCATCCTGGTACGGCACAACTCCAAATTATAGTTTCCCTTCCAATAATATTTCATTAGGTTTTAAGATTCAAATTCGTATTTTTTGTTGGTAATTTTTTTTCTGAAGATTAATTAAAATTGGAATGTCAACACGCACGCACCTATGCCTTTATAACATTTAATTAAAAGTAGAACTATCAGATGAAGTCTATGCTAACCACATATTGACATCTAATGGTTTTGTTGTTCGGGGAGAATTCCCAGGCTGTCGCTTAATCAGCACAGCCTCTATGTTCGAGTGGTTGAGAAACCTCCTCCCCCCACCACTCACAGGGGAGCAGTACGGAAAGATGGAGCCGAAATACCCTGAGGGTGGTCACTGCTAGAGTGTTTTACGTCTTCAGAGGGTTTTTAACGTCCCCCTTTATTTTAAATAATTCAGTGGAGACGGCAGCGCCATTTAACGTGGTCAGCCACCCATGATGTAGTGAGCCGAGAAATTAATCCCTGGAAAAGTTTCGACCTTTTACGGGGTTCGAACCTGCGACCGTTGGCACCAAGTGCCGGGTACTTAACCGCTAGGCCACCGGAGCTCACTATTGACATCTAATGGTAGGGTTAGTTGGAATATGCTAAAGAGTGCATCAAAGGAAATGGTGTTCTGATATGCCCAGTAATCTGATAGGAACACGAGAACTAGGAGTGTCACCTCGTCGAAAACCGATCGACATAATTTATATGTGGAATATTTATTTTCGTTAGCTTACCAGGAAAGAGGTATTTGGATTAGTATATGGAATATCATTTTACATATCTCAGCGGATGGTGCTGATTGCTCAACCCAGAACAATCAACAGCAATGAGATCGTTGCAAATTAACATAAATACTGTATTTATGCACAGATACAGATACATTCAAAAATATGCATCTCCAATGTTGAGCTAACGTTAAGGCCTTATAATGACGATGATTAATATTCTAAACATATTAATAATAGTCCGTTAAGATATACAATTTCTAGTGAGTGTATTAGTTTTTCCGATAATAAAATCAGCATACATTCACCTAACTATTGCTTCTCTATTCATTCTGACTGGTAATATAAAGATGAATTTACAAATGACACGAAATGTTAATCATTCGTTTGCAGCCATATCTGTAATATTTACATAATAATTTGATTAACAATAGCATCTAGCTCACATCTATTTATCTTAAGATATTTGTAATATTTTATTCTTCTTCTAATATTTTAAGCAATATGCACACTTCATGAGGATAACACATCATTCTGAACAAATTAAAGTTAATGTTCTTTAAAATGCAAACAAATATTAATTTGTTAAAGACGCCAATAATATAATTAATAATGTCAGATATTTAGCCACAAGCAGTCGTAGAGATAGAAAATAATATGATCTCAAAATATATCTTAAAATATAAACTAAAGGCAAATAAATAAAAACTGTTTGAGTACTTTTAATGCAACATAATTACTGCTTTATTGAACCTTAATAACAAACTACACTTACTAACTCCGTCTATAAAGCTTTTATTTATTTGTATTTTCATGGTAATTTAAATGTATTTGGATATTTGAAGTATATACAATATATATGCTGCTTCAGCGACATAAAATAATAAATGAATTATCAGTTCAAATTGAAACTGGTGTTCAGATATTTAATTCTGAACCTACCGTTTTTCATAATTGGATAACGTTTCTATGAAACCCAGTTTATGATTTGTTAGAACACAGCATCCTTCGTTACTTGAATACATCAAGCAGTTCTTCAGTTCATGACAAACGATGCTACACACCACGTAGCTTACGTTATATATAATGTCATCGATTTGTTATCGACAATTCCAAGTTGGTAAGTGTAATCGTTTGAACCTGGCCACCACGATGCCACCTGTTTCTAAAATAGACCATTGAATAAGAGCAATATTTAAAAATCCTCTAAGCTAAACATAATATTTATACTAGCATAAACTAACCCATAAATAAATAAATACAAAATTCTTTAATATCAAGGAAGGAATGTGTTAAATTAAAACAAGGAAACCAGCCTTATCCCAGGATCACCGTATTTTGTACATACCTGTCTAGTTCATCAGGTTAAGCATATCTATTTCGGCCCAGTCTTTGATGGCCAAATGTGATGGTCTACCAAACTGAGGTTGCTTTTTAGAATATATGATTTTTCCCATTCTCTCCATCACTTTCGCGAAAGCCATTTCCCAGTTACAAATAAAGAACTGATCACTTAATAGAAGCTCCAGCGTTTTGTTCAAGTAGCAGAGGTTAGGTAGAAGTAAAAAGGATTATCTCTCATACCCAAATAAAGGTTAGGTAGAAGTAACAAAGGATTATCTCTCATATCCAAATAACTCAACAATATATGTCTGCTTAGTCGTATTTGAGGAATGTAACTGATACCATTGCTGAAAATTTCTATTCCACTGAGTGTTGTCGAAATATTAGAGAAATCTGGAAATTCCGTCAGTCTATTTGAATTTAATTTTACGATTTCTAACTTCGTCATATCTGGTACGATATCGACCTATCTTATTTAAGTTTTTTGTCAAATCTAAATTAATCAAGGAATGGTGAGATTTGTCAAATTTGGAAATTTCTGGAGTTGTCTGTTATTTATCACATGCGTTTTTCATTTCACCATTTTCGGTACATAATGCACGGAAATTAATGTGCTGCTCGTCAAATGAAACTCTTCTAATGGTGAGCAGATCGAACTTAAATCGGAAAAGTCGGCTATGCTATTTCTTCCAACTTTCTGAAGCTTTTGTTTTGGGGAAATTGCCAAATCTCCAATCTTAATATACGGATCTTCTTCAATAGACAATTCCATCAGAGATGAGGAGATATTTGTCAGAACGGGAAACTCAATTTGGAAATTATAATCTAGCATAATCGTTTCCAGATTTGCCATTTCAGATAGAGCATCTATCTTACTAATGCTATTTCTTGAGAGCATCAAATTCAACAATGTCATACTGATGTTGGAAAGTTTTGGAATTTCCGTTAGGGAATTTCGTCTGAGATCCAAAGTAATCAGATGAGGTATCGGTGAAATGTATGATATCTGACATATATTGTTACTTAGTAATCGAACTACCTTCGGGGAAGTGCTCACATTGCTAAGATCTGGAAACTGACTCAAGGTGTTATATCTGAATATGAACACCCTCAATTCTGGAAATGGTTCGATGTAGTCAATGATTAGAATATAAGAGTTTACTATCACGATTTCTGTCACATTCATAGGAATGTTATGTGGAAACCCTTTGAGAGAGGTAGTACTGATATACCGAACCTCTTCTGAGTCCGTGCAAAAGATAAACCTCGTTATGAAAACGATGAAGAAGAAGCATTTTAAATATTTTATCCAAACAAGTTTTCTAGAAACAGATGATTTATGTCGAATTCAAATCATTTCTGTAATAATCCAACCTTTAAAAGATTCCAAGTTTAATACATAACATATTGCTGGACGATGATATATTTCACGAATAGTTAAATAATTTGTTTTATATAACAATTAGCTGTAAGCAGATTCAGTTTGTGTCTGATAACTCTCCTACTTGAATGATATTGATACCACTAGTTACAGTTAGATATACCAGTCAAAATGAATTATCAACAAATTTTCCTAGGAGCGAACCTACATTCGATATGTTCGATACAAAGTCAAGGTAACCCGTACATCCGTAAAGATCGAGCTATCTGAGAGACCCTTATTATATGCCAGTTTTCTAAGCAAGCCACAATGACACCGTGATGACGCAGTTAGTTGGAAGTGAAGATTCGTAATCGAACGATTGTGGATTCCAAGATCCGGAGCTGCAATTCTGTCATGTAGCGACTGATTCAGTCCACCAGAAATAAAAATCTGACAGGATATGATGGCTATTAGGGTGGTCCTTATTTTTAAGGTTTTGAATTTTCATACGTTCACCCCATGTGTGTGTGTTCCAATAGATAAATAAAAAATATGGGCAAAGTTACAGCAGTATTAATCAAAGTTTAGAGGTAGCTCAATAGCTTTGAAGTTTAACACGATATGCCGATATATGCGAAAAATCGCATATTGGCACATTATGTATATTGTGTATATCATCAAGTCGTGTATTCATTCACTTCATTGATAGTTTCAAAGAAAATATTCTGTTTTATCTTATCAGTCAATATTGATCATTGGAATGTTACTTGCATGTGGTGGGTGGTTTTACTCATGGGCCACAGAATAAATAAACCTACATTTCCAATGCTGATGTCAGCCCCTAAATCCGGTATTTCCATTAATATCATAGAAATATCAGTATCAGTTCTTACATGTTTGTGAAAGCAGCAACACTTCAAAATTCATTGAATCATTGTGGACACAATTTGTCAGTGTAGAAAATATACAATGGCAGCAGCAACAATAAGCAAAGCTTCTTTATGGTTACTTGGAATTAAAGAGACAGAAATCACAGGAACAAAGCTACTGTCCAATAAGCAGGTTTTGTGTGTGTTCGCTTATCACCATAAAACTTTTAAAAACCACCCATGAAAGTGCCACCACTGTTATTGTAGAAGTACAAGTATTCTGGGATAAAGCCCGAGTTCCTGTTCGACCACAGCATCATGCTATGAAACAGCTCGAAATACTTTTCGAAAAGTAGAAAAAGCTGAAGAAGAACGCCAGCCGACAAAGCAAAACTCAGAGGACCAACGAAGCAGCTTTCGTAGATAAGCTTGGAGATCTTTTTGATATTGCACACCAGGATGCACTCACTTTGATAAAACAACCAGAAGACAGATAATTTCTTCTCGCCCAAAGGGAGAGCGGAAGTCGTGGGTGTATGGGTCCCGTGGACAACGTGCTTGCAACGAAGGAGGCACGGGCATCAAAAAAGAAAGAAAATGCTTACAATAGGCAGTACCAGGCTCAACAGGAAGCGAACACCATAAGCAAACCAACTACTTGTTGTACCACAATTGATCTCCGGCACTGGTGAGGCCCAAGCTACAACCGTCAATCAGTTATTAGAGGACTGGGGGGTACAACATCTGATCAGAGCACTATATTTTGACACAACTTCCACCAACACAGGTCGCATCAATGGCGCATGTCCATTACTGGAAGCAAAATTGGGCCGTAATCTCCTATACTTGGCCTGTCGGCATCATATACTAGAACTCGTTCTTTCCCGTGCATTCACTACATGTGCGGGGGCGACCTCTGGTCCTGATGTTCAAATCTTCAAGTGATTCCAGAAGCACTTGGAATACATTGACTGATCAAACTTAAAACCAGCAGTAGTTGCTGATGACACACTAAACTCAATTGCAGATGTCAAATATGAAGCAATTGACTTTGCTCTGAAGCAGCTTCAAACATTCCAGCCTCGAGATGACTACAGAGAACTCTTAGAACTTGGAATCATATTTCTGAGTGGTACTCCTTAACGTGGCATACACTTCATGGCACCAGGAGCAATACACCATGCTCACTGAATGGCAAAAGCATTGTATGTGCTAAAAACTCTGAAAGCATATGAAGACATTAATTCAGCAAAGGCTGCTGTAACTAAATTCTCAGGACACCTTTGGTACGTTAGTGAGGAGTTAGTAGCGTTGGCTGTTTTCGATTCTGTCATATCAGCAGACACAAAGCGAGCCATGGCACGATCAATTTCTGAAGTCGAAGGAACCGAAAATCCACCAAAACGCATCAAAATCGTAACCAACTCAATCAATGATATGTCTTTAACCAAATTTGTGACCACAAACACCATGAACTTCTGCCGATGTCTTGACATAACAACAGATTTCCTCCAGGCGGATCCTGATACGTGGAATTCCTGAGATGACTATAAGAGAGCACTTGAAATCACGCGGAGCTTGAAAGTCGTTAACGACACAGCCGAGAGGGGTGTGGCTCTCATCAAGGAATACAACTCCTTGCTGACAAATAATGAAGAGCAAAAGCAGTACCTACTCCAAGTAGTTCAGGACCACAGATACCGCTTCCCTGATGCCAAAAAAGAGCACCTTAACTACTAATAACTAGTGATACTTCTGAATGATATGATCATTGACATTAATGATCATCATCTCAATGACGGACAGTAATATTGGCTCAGAATTTAATCAATATGCAAGGAGTTGTACTTGTTTGTTTTAATGATATAATGATATAACTGTTTTAAATGTCTGTATGTATGTATCATGCTATCACCACTGTCCACTAATGTTCAGATTGAAATTTCAAAGGCTTTGAGCTACCTCTAGCTATTGCTCAAATTCTTCATAATTTGGCTTACAACAATTTTTGGTCAAGTCAAACACATTTAAGGGGTGAGAGTTTGAAAAATAAAAAATAAAAATTATACTCCCATATATGGACCACCCGAATGGCTATGTGTCTGGGTAACGCTATGCATATATTATGGCAGCATTAGTGGTATGAATCCTTGAGAGTTGAGGTATGTCCTGGATTGAAACAGGTCTGAGATAGGGATACAAATAACATAAAGAGCCTCAAAATAGCTATCTACCTGGATGGGACACTAAATAAATATAACGTATTATTACTTATTATATAGGTGGGAAATCCTGTGTTAATGTCTTGCCTGTGCATCCCTGTTTCATGTCATTTTAATATGAAATTACAGAGAATATAAACACAGAAACTTATATTTAATTCCTAATACTATCATTATTTAATAAAACATAGTAATGTATCATACATGTTTTATTCTTTATTTCTAGATCTTTATGTTCTGTACTTTAATCAAATAACGTCATTAAGATTAAGTATCTCAAATGTATATCTGACCGTTACAGTTTAAATATTGTTAAGTTAACTGCGACCATACTGTAATGACGTATTTAGTCTCACCTGTGTATGGTTTTGTCTATGCTCAAACAATTACCATGTATCATTGGCCTTCTAATCATTTGATTATGATATGGTATTTTTAATTCCATATTTTATCCAGGTCTGCATTATCCAGTTAAGTGGAGGACAACAAGATACTGATATTAACAAATTACTGCCTAAAGATAAGTATCGAGATCAGGTGATCAGATATGAGACAAAGAATATTATTAAGGACTTTTTTTTATCTAGCATGACCAACAACACTCCCATGTATCTCAGGAATTTAGCCAGAATCCCACGGTGTTCCTTTCAGGATATTATTTGGATACACGACAACAGCTATACTAAATAAATATTTCTCAACAATTACCACTATTTACTTTTCCGACGTGTCAATTCAGACCAATAATGAAGACTTACACTTGATCTCAACAGAATTGTGTGGAAACAATCAAAAGATTAGTAAAGGTAAAGCTGTCGTCCCAAGGTCATCGATTGACGTTGGATTTTAATGTTGTCCAAATATATTTATTGACTGACTAGGTTAAGAACTTGATCGATTCCTCTCATTACATGACAATGAGTATATTTGAGTAATCATTGACATCATAATGAAGGTTAAATTACAAGTTTATTTGTATCGTTAAAATATTTTAATATGACAGGTAAATTAAGTAATAACTATATTAATAATACTAGTCCTGTATGAACATTCAGTCACACTAAATTACATGTAATGCAAATGGAACATTGGACAATATGGATTGATATAAGATCATATGTTTTTTATTATATGAATACACCGTTGAAATTCAGACAAACGTTGTTGATATCGTCATATTTTAAAGTCTAATTTAGATATCATATTGATGATGACCAAAACTTGACATCTTGCAGGATAAATATTAAATACAATTCTAAAATGACCTGATATGGGGCCATGTGTTGTTATCGTATGTGAACAGTATTAACCATCAAATAATATCTTTATTACTTTGTTTTTATTAATTGATGCCCAGTTGTCAGAATTATGTATGTGAACTCATGATGATGATGATGGTGGTGATGATTGATGTTTTACGACCACTTTTGTGCACATGATAGGCTAAAGGGGCCGAGTGATCAGCAAAGGTAATGAAGAGAAGTCAAAATGAAACAACCTTCAGATATACCCACGCCCAGATTCGAACACGGGTGGTAGTGATATGTGGTCCAACGCGCTACTGTTATTGCATAGAGGTTCCCCCTGTCTGTACATTCATTGCTGTGTTTAATTGCTGGGCTTTATATGGAAATACACCAATATGCCACCAAAACTGTTACTTTCATATATTTCTCAGGTTGAAATTAAAAAAATAATTGTTTAGTGTCATTTAAGTAAACATCACTTTACGAACAAATCGTACGCATTTGAAAATAAATCTAGTACAGATTGACAGTAGGACATATGTAGCTGTCATTTATGAATAGAGCATAAGAGTATATCTGACGTAACGTATTTGATCATTTATCAAATTTGAGAAGCCAGTTTATTTTATTTGTTTTGTAAATAATTGCACTATATCCCAAAAACTTCAACATGACTTTTGAACTTAATTCTAGCATGTCGTAGTAGAAGGATATTTCTAGTTATCAAATATTTAGAGTGAAAAGGAGTATACACCAGGTAACCTTTCTTTTGGATATGACGTCAAAGTTAGCTTTCAACAAACTCCGGTACATTGAATTAAAATAAATATATTTAAAAATTAGTATTTCTGTTTTAAATGACATCAATCGAACTTTCTCTACCAAAGGCATATTTAGCAAATAAAGAAAAGGGACTGAAATGATTTTGATTATTAATTGGTGAGAATAAATAATGGCAATCAACATATTAGAACATGTACATCATTTTAGATCAATGTAATTGATATTATCACACAATTTATACTTGTAAACAAATCGTAAAAAACGGTGCTCTCCTAAGGGAGCAGTTGAGAAACTACGTTGTTTAGCAACTGACCTGTTGTTTGAACGTTCATATATTGTTTCAACAATATGTCACGTGACATGTTTCTGTAAACATTCCTGCAACCAATTCTAATTATCACGGCGTGATTTTTTTTGAAAATTCACGCAACGTTGTTGGAACTCAGCGATACGCGTATGAGTAAGTCTGATTGTCATTGTTATTAAAGGTGACAGGAAAAGAAAATTTCACATTTTGAAGTAAATATAATGTAATAACAATTATTTTATTCCCAGTTTGATGTACTACGACACTCAAAACAATTCAAACCACCAGCTATCACATTTCCATTAAACTGAACCCGAAGTCCTTAATTTTCGAACTTTCACGAACCATTGGTAGTGTGTACTACACTCGCTTGGGGTTATTGTGTGATGTCATCTTTGCCAAACATCATGCAGTGCCACAACTTTGTTTACAAGCGTTATGACCAATTGACCGACGAAATGTCAGATTCCGACGAAAGTATATCAAGCCCTACAGCTTTGAACCACTAGCGAAACATGTCACATTCAGTATTAATTGTAAGGAATTAGCTGCAGCAAGTGCATACGTGGACCCAGAATAGCCACCAAAGTCGCCGATACCCACGCACTGGTCCACAACAAGAGTTAGAATGGTGTGTATTTGTTAGTGTTAGTATAAGTTTAATTGATAAGTCAACATACTGGGTGGGGCTAAATGCGAGTATTTCCCTACTCCTATCGCACAAGTTCATTTAAAATAAAGAGGTATGTGTCTGTACACGGGAACCAAATGGGTGCATGGGGCTCTCCCATATGTGGCATATACTTAATATATACCCTCAGTGTGTCTTTTTAGACAGTTGTTTTTGTAATTTTGGGGGGTTGTTATTGTTTAGGGCCGGATTTTGACACGTTGGATATAATTATTGGTATTTGATGTATGTTTCTTTGCACAATTGTATGCAACACAATATATGATTTTATATGTTTGATAAAGACAATATGGAACACATAAAACATGTTAAACAAGGCCACGTGAAGTGTTTGGGGTCTTCTCGATTAAAGTTTCGGCTTTGTGAGATGCTAGCAAAGCAAGTTTTAAAACCAGTGTAATTTTATGTCTAGGAAAATGTTGATATATCTCTGATTAAAATTGATTTTAATATATATCACTAACATTTTGACTAATCTGGGAAACCCTTTTCCTGTGACCTTTAAGTCTATCTCAATACTTACGAGTGAAAGATGTTGGGTGCGTCCTTCAACTTTATGTCAACGTTGTTTGATATCATCAATAGAGAAAAAATACAAGATCATCTAGGGTTTGAAAACGAAATGTGTGCTTCTAGTGATATGAATTAATAAATATACCTATTGTAAATGACCCCATCAATAATAACTCTGATCTTATCTGATTGGGGTTTGAGTATAGCCCCTTCCCCATGCATCATGACTTCATAGTAACCTTAGGCAATCTTTGATAATATATATTTTACACTTTTATTTATAACTTCTGTGTTGATGGCTGATATATTATTATGTTTGATGATTGACATGTAAAGTAGCAGTCTTATGTTGATTTATGTGACATAGCTGGGACGAGTGTGATATTATTACTTAAGTGATCTCACATTGGGTGTTTTTAAATCATAAAGTAGATAGATATGTATTTATATATGAGAGAGTGACTTAGTGGAGATATAGGCAATCCACAGGCCACTCAAACGTAGGTTTTACCTTTAGCCCTAATATATTATTTGTCATATTGAAGGACAGCCTCCTTCCCAGATAAGTCGTTTCCCTGACCTTAACTATTTAACAGTGTACAGTAGCGATATGTAACCATTATGTACTAGCACAGTTCCCATCTGGAATTAATTTGAGCATAATTCTTGCATTAGTTACTCCTCAATGACAAAAGATAGTAACTGAAATTTCGAACTTTTAGATCCGGACTCAAATATCGCTGCACCACCAAACACAACTTTCTCATCTCGAACCAGAGGCTTGTATACATGACTTGAATATGAACTGAAAACCTTTTCCCGATCATGCTTGGTTCGATCTTCTGTTTTATCCCATATCTCATAAAGAGCTTTAATCCTTCTAAATCACACCTTTCAGTAGCATTGGATCCTCAACGATTGTGAAACATTTAACTTATGAGTTTAAACAAAAGTTTGTTGTAATAACGTTAGTCAAACAGTTGTTTATTTCATTTTGTATAGGATGAGAAATATGCCGAGGGATAGGATCTGCGGCTACCGAGCTCTTATTGTTGACATATGTACCCTCTTTAGCCTGTATAATGCTAATTGGGTCATCAAACAAGCAATGAATAAAAATATGATCAAGGGTTGAATTGGTTATGGTGTTGGTTGCTATGTATCTGTTTAATATATATATATATATATATATATATATATATATATATATATATATATATATATATATATATATCCGTGTTTTAGCGGTATCGTGTTGGACCACATATCAATCACTACCACCAGTGTTCGAATCTCGGCGTTGGCATATCTGAAGGTTGTTTCGGTTTAGACTTCGCCCCATTACCTTTAGAGGTCACTCGGCCCATGTAACCTACCATGTACACAAAATTGTCCGTAAGTCATCAATCAGCAACATGCACGATATCCTAGTTTGGCCTACATAACATCTACAGTAGTTTAGGTGTCACTTCGTCATCATCTCTCAATGCTTGACATGCCAAGTTGTGGTTGTGTTATGTTAATAGGATGCAATTATGTTAATAGGATGTGATTTCAACTTATACAAAGTTATCTCTGTGTCCATGATGTAATAGTGTCCTTTAAAATCAAACAACTGATTCTATATGGTCAGAACAAAGTCTTTCTGGTGTCTTTGGGATAAAGCTCGGGATGTTACCCAATCAGGAGCTTACATCTCGCTGGTGGTGCATGTAAGAGAGACACTGTTTCCACTCAATGTAAACTCAGTTCATCAAAAGTAAAGTTAAAATTAAAGTAAAACAAGATAATTACATTTTTCTGGTGTGAATGTCCTTTAATGTTTGCGTAATTCTTTGTTAATTATCATCGATATTAAAATGTTAACATCCAATGGCTCGAACTTATTCCTGATAAGATGTAAAACGAGTTGACTTGATATATACAGACGTATGTTAGCGTGTCAGCTACGATAAAAAACACATTTACTTCAATCTAAATTTTTACAAGTAAACAATTGTAGGAAAATATGTTTAATAATCATCGATTCATTTTCACATTTTACAACTTACTGTTAAATATTTTGATTTTATCCTGTCATTCTCCCATACCTGAAAAACTTCGCTAATCTTGAAATTCGGTTATCTGGAAGTTTGTTGTGCCTATATGTCACAAACGTAAATCACTTTAACCACTCACTCTACTCACTCACTCACTCACTTACTGATTCTGGTCTAGGAAATCAACAAATTTTCAGGAATAATTTGGATGACAAAAATTATATAACCACATCTATCTAAGAGCATTGTGAGTATAAGTGTATTGTGAGTATACGTGTATTGTGAGTATAAGTGCATGCGTGTTTATATATATATATATATATATATATATATATATATATATATATATATATATATATATATGCATACACACACACGACAAGCACACAACATATATATATAAACAATCTCTCTCTCTCTCTCTCTCTGTGTGTGTGTGTGTTTGTGTCTTTGTGGGTGCGTGCGTGCGTGCGTGCATGCGTGCGTGCGTGCGTGCGTGCGAACATCCGATCACCAGTGTGTGTGAATGAAAATGGCATCATTATTGATTCCATTTCCATTATTCTTTTGATGTTTTGTCATCGATCAGTATTTTAGTATAAAGAAAATATTCATTTGAAGAGTTAACCAAAAACGTAGTCTTTTATGTGACGAGGCTACAAGTGTTCACGGGCTGTTGAATTGTGCAATCAATTTAATGCAAAGGACTTTCACATTTGTCGATTTCGGTGAATATGTGTATTGTCTAAGAATGATCAAACAGATAAAGGGTATCAGAACTTTTATATGAAGGTGTTGGAAATCTTTGAACTCGGTTAATTATTAAAATGATACAAACTAGCTCCACTTCTTTCATGTCTAAAGGTTGACTATAATTATTATTGGCAGGTAATGTTCAATTTGCCTTAAGCAAAACACGCTTCGTTTGAATATTGTTCAATGCACGTTAATTCATTTAAACTTTATTTCTTGATAATTAGATATGACACCGGTCCTTGTATAGATGAAACCTTTCATTCTTTTGAGCATTTTGGGC
>JAODUP010002189.1:0-14485 GCA_025642065.1 Paralvinella palmiformis
AGTGTGATCAGTTCGGGGCAAAACATTACCACTTCAGAGACAGTTAGCGAGTTCATTTCATTCAGAAGTCGTGTAACATTAGATACATTAGAAATTCCGAAGATAACACGAAAACACTTCTTTCCATTCTGGTCCCGAATCACATTGTAGACACAGCGAATTGACAATCTCACAACTTTCCATTTCAATCTCTCCCATTATTACCCGGATGTGGTGGCATCAGTAGTGAACAATCCTAGTACTACTACTCTTCTCCTCCCACTTCTTCACATTTCATCATATAATCATAATGTATTTTTAATAAAGCGCCCTTACTAACAGCAGCCATTCAAAGGCGCTGCTGTACCATGAATATCCAATATAATCTAAAATGATCTAAAAATGATATCTCTCTCTCTCTCTCTCTGAAAACCCTGTAAGTGGTTGGTGCCTTGTCATGGTTTACTGTCGTACAGAAATTTCCTGTTTGTCTTCTTACTAAACCAATCCCGGACTTAATGAGACCAACTCAGCTCATTCATACACTGGGCAGCACGACTTAGTTTACTCAATCATCTGGCTTGTTCTTTTCATCTGCTCTAGTGTACAGTTTATTTTCATTAACACCATGTCAGCCTAGTTCTGGTCACTTGTTCATGTCAAACGTTACTGCACAATAATGCACACTTATTTCTAAATGATGACAACACCATGACTGACAATGTGGACCAGAAGATCAATTGTTCTATAATAATATTCTGATGTACTACATGTTAGAACACACCACGCAGTACCATGGTGGAAGCGAGTGGTTCTTCGCCGTTTTCAAATCCTGCTATTTTAGTCTATTACAATCACATCTGCCTACCCTACCGTAGGTAATAAACAAATTCAAACCACGACACCCTACAACCTACGCTGATGACGAGCTAGAACACATCGTCTCACAGACTACTGTGAAATGCCAACATACAACCAGATATTAATGTTCTGTCTTGTTATGAGCAGCTCAGACATTCTCCTCGCCTTCTTAACCTCTACTAGTCACCGTAAACCTGTTGTAGTGTGCATTCCCCAGATGGCAGCACCGAACAGAGAAATTCGTACGCGAGAAGATATGATGGGACATTGCTATATAAGGTATCTCTGTAAACTTAATATGAAGCGATACGCTCGTTCTGCACAAGTTGCCGACCTGACACACACACACACACACACGGCGAATTAGTGTTATTATTATAAGCAACAAAACTACCAAGATCAACAACTCGGCACACACCTCACCATACACAACGACCGGTATATAGTCTTTCTTAACATTTGGAGGCTCTGAAAAGAGCCATTTTGTACGTGTTTGCCGGTATAAGCGAGAGTCGACTTCTTAGGCACGCTCGCCACGGATACGGCGGGCAAGCTGGATGTCCTTGGGCATGATGGTGACGCGTTTGGCGTGGATAGCGCACAAGTTCGTGTCCTCGAAAAGACCGACCAGGTAAGCCTCGCTAGCCTCCTGCAGTGCCATGACGGCCGAACTCTGGAAGCGCAGGTCGGTCTTGAAGTCCTGTGCGATTTCACGGACCAGACGCTGGAATGGCAGCTTGCGGATCAGCAGCTCGGTGCTCTTCTGGTAACGACGGATCTCTCGCAGGGCCACGGTTCCTGGCCTATAACGATGAGGTTTCTTTACGCCGCCGGTTGCTGGTGCACTCTTTCGTGCAGCCTTCGTGGCCAGCTGCTTCCTGGGAGCCTTTCCTCCCGTAGACTTTCTAGCGGTCTGCTTCGTACGTGCCATAACTGAGATGTCTGCTGTTCAAAACCTCAGACTGAATGCGAAAACTTGGTAGTATCCTCGACTTTATCTAGTTCGGCGCGCTCGCCTCTCATTGGCTGATACAACAGCTCGCAAAACGGCGAATGCTTTCGCCGGCTCGCTGTGCGCCGCACAAACTGACTTAGGTAGTCCAGCGACGCCAACCAACACTATACGTCGCACGTTAGGCCTACATCGTGGCTATTTATTACTGGAATTGGCGCGGTTTACTGAAGACGATCTATACTTCGCAACCCACCCAATTTCAATTACTACCGGCGATCGCACAACTAATAATTACCACTCGCACCCAATGTAAACAAACAACAACACTCACTCGCCTCCCAAATACTAACCCAAACAAGTCTCTTCGGAACAACAGACATCGCTCACGCCATACGAGTCAGCGATGAAGTCGATCTCTATCTAAAACAGACCCGATTTCTTTTCCCCCACTAATCTATGATTAAAATAATAGCAAATAATAGTTCACCTTTCGGATCACGGTGCGTCAAACTTACGCTAAAACACACATGCACACAACACAGCTAGGTTGCTTGTCTTTTGGATACGAGTGGTGGTTCCGAAAGGAACCGTTTGTGGCTGTTTGTTGTTATTGTCGTTGTCAACTGTTCGGCTTCGATCTAACCGCCAAATCCATACAGAGTACGGCCTTGACGCTTCAGGGCGTAGACGACGTCCATGGCGGTGACGGTCTTCCTCTTGGCGTGCTCGGTGTAGGTTACGGCATCCCGGATGACGTTCTCGAGAAATACCTTCAGCACACCGCGAGTCTCTTCGTAGATCAGACCCGAAATACGCTTCACGCCACCTCTGCGTGCCAGACGACGGATGGCCGGCTTGGTGATTCCCTGGATGTTGTCGCGGAGAACCTTCCTGTGACGCTTGGCGCCTCCTTTTCCCAATCCCTTACCACCTTTACCTCGACCAGACATGATCAATTTCAGCAATGACTTTTCTCTCGTGCAAGCGAAGAGACGAATGCCCGCTCCGGCCCCTGGCCGGCCTCTTTATAGCGCTGCTCGACTCTGGGTTTTTCCCAACGTTACGCCGGTCGAACACGAAGCCGCCATCTTGTTTGGAAATCCCCAGCCAGACGGCCGGCTCGCGTGCCGACGCTGCGCTGCGAAGCTGCCGAATCGAACGGCTCGCTCTCGGCGCAGAATTTCGACATCGAAAGGCGCTGGTATACAGGCCACTACGCTTGGCGCCAAATGGGACCGGAGACAAAGAATGTCGCCTGTTGTCGTTAGTTAGGCCCGTCATACTGTCCGAGCATCCCTCTCCACTAATTATCTCCATCTTTTTTCAGATTTCAGTTCGTAAAAAACAGAACCAAACTACACGCAAACACCGTATCGTTAAGAAAACGAACAACAGCCTGCTTGTCTAATACCGAACGAAGCTAAACAACACGGTCTGGTCTGCCTAACTCTCCGATGCAGCGCAGTAAAGCTTTAAAAACAAATCAGATTATGCTGTGTAGGCGAATCGTTAGTAGAGCGTTTTCCGTCAAAACCTACACTACAGAGAGTTTGCGATGGCGAACAAATAATGCATAAATGCCGCCTGCTTACGTTCTAAGCTATCGACGGATTGTGTTATATGTTTCGAAGAGTACTACTTGGAAGCGAACCTAACATGTCAGTAAATTCTATTCTGCCCTCCTCCATATGCAGCAAATGGTGCCTTCATTCACACCAACCCATACCGACTGAAATCAGCCTTATACAATAACGATGGTCTTGTCGTTTTTGACATGTGGGGGCTCTGAATAGAGCCGTTTGAATGTAGCAAAACACTAGTGGGAGTTTAGTCGGTCAGTGTTTACTTGGAGCTGGTGTATTTCGTGACGGCCTTGGTGCCTTCGCTGACGGCGTGCTTGGCCAACTCACCGGGCAAGAGAAGACGGACGGCGGTCTGGATTTCTCTGGAGGTGATTGTCGACCGGCGGTTGTAGTGGGCCAGACGGCTAGCCTCGGCGGCGATGCGCTCGAAGATGTCGTTAACGAACGAGTTCATTATACTCATCGCTTTGCTCGAGATACCGGTGTCGGGATGTACTTGCTTCAATACCTTGTAGATATAGATGCTGTAGCTTTCCCTCCTCCTCTTCCTTCGTTTCTTGTCGCCGCCGCGTGCGGCCTTGGCCTTGCTGGCAGCCTTCTTCGCTCCCTTAGACGCAGGTTTAGGTGGCATCGTGTCGAATATCGCGATGACAGTAATGTCGGCGGTTGGCCGGCTAGGCCTTATATATGAGCCAAGCAGCGAGCCGCGAGCCGGTCGCTTGTCGCTGTGTAAGTGAAAGAGAGGCTAGCCTGCGCTCAGTTCGATTCGGCTCGGCTCGGCACGCTCGGAGCCGTCATATAAAAGCCGGCTACTCGGCGCTCGCTATCAGTTAGCTTCACGAAGTGATCGTCGAAGTTTTGTCTCTATCGAAGTTTTACGCACTCCAACATGACAGGACGCGGTAAAGGAGGAAAGGCGAAGGGAAAGGCAAAGTCCCGATCATCCCGTGCCGGTCTTCAGTTCCCAGTGGGAAGGATCCATCGTCTGCTGAGAAAGGGCAACTATGCCGAGCGTGTCGGAGCCGGTGCACCCGTCTATTTGGCTGCCGTCATGGAGTATTTGGCCGCCGAGGTTCTCGAGTTGGCAGGTAACGCCGCACGGGACAACAAGAAGACGAGGATCATCCCCCGTCACTTGCAGTTGGCCATCCGTAACGACGAGGAGTTGAACAAACTCCTGTCCGGAGTGACCATTGCCCAGGGTGGCGTTCTGCCAAACATCCAGGCCGTACTTCTGCCCAAGAAGACGCAGAAGCCAAAGTAAACAGGCTAGTTAACATCCGAACCGATTACACCACCAACAAACGGCTCTCCTCAGAGCCACCTAATTCTTGTCGAGAGACAAATCGACCTGGTTCTTTGTTTGGTTAGTTTAGTTCGGGATTGTAGGTATATATATATATATATATATATGTGGGGCTAGGTGTGCTGCTTTCAGTTGTGAAATATGCAATACTTTTATTATCTAGACATCCTATCGGTGTTCTATGGTACAAGTCCACATCTTTTCTTTTTATATATAGATATACATACGCACACACGCACACCTATATATATATATATACATGCAACATAATCAATGTCTGAATACTCTACATGAAAAAAGAAGAACAAAACACTCTGTGTCGAGTAGAAACTACATCATTCGATTGGTTATTTATTGGCATGGACAAAATAGTGTGATCAGTTCGGGGCAAAACATTACCACTTCAGAGACAGTTAGCGAGTTCATTTCATTCAGAAGTCGTGTAACATTAGATACATTAGAAATTCCGAAGATAACACGAAAACACTTCTTTCCATTCTGGTCCCGAATCACATTGTAGACACAGCGAATTGACAATCTCACAACTTTCCATTTCAATCTCTCCCATTATTACCCGGATGTGGTGGCATCAGTAGTGAACAATCCTAGTACTACTACTCTTCTCCTCCCACTTCTTCACATTTCATCATATAATCATAATGTATTTTTAATAAAGCGCCCTTACTAACAGCAGCCATTCAAAGGCGCTGCTGTACCATGAATATCCAATATAATCTAAAATGATCTAAAAATGATATCTCTCTCTCTCTCTCTTTTTGAAAACCCTGTAAGTGGTTGGTGCCTTGTCATGGTTTACTGTCGTACAGAAATTTCCTGTTTGTCTTCTTACTAAACCAATCCCGGACTTAATGAGACCAACTCAGCTCATTCATACACTGGGCAGCACGACTTAGTTTACTCAATCATCTGGCTTGTTCTTTTCATCTGCTCTAGTGTACAGTTTATTTTCATTAACACCATGTCAGCCTAGTTCTGGTCACTTGTTCATGTCAAACGTTACTGCACAATAATGCACACTTATTTCTAAATGATGACAACACCATGACTGACAATGTGGACCAGAAGATCAATTGTTCTATAATAATATTCTGATGTACTACATGTTAGAACACACCACGCAGTACCATGGTGGAAGCGAGTGGTTCTTCGCCGTTTTCAAATCCTGCTATTTTAGTCTATTACAATCACATCTGCCTACCCTACCGTAGGTAATAAACAAATTCAAACCACGACACCCTACAACCTACGCTGATGACGAGCTAGAACACATCGTCTCACAGACTACTGTGAAATGCCAACATACAACCAGATATTAATGTTCTGTCTTGTTATGAGCAGCTCAGACATTCTCCTCGCCTTCTTAACCTCTACTAGTCACCGTAAACCTGTTGTAGTGTGCATTCCCCAGATGGCAGCACCGAACAGAGAACATTCGTACGCGAGAAGATATGATGGGACATTGCTATATAAGGTATCTCTGTAAACTTAATATGAAGCGATACGCTCGTTCTGCACAAGTTGCCGACCTGACACACACACACACACACACACACGGCGAATTAGTGTTATTATTATAAGCAACAAAACTACCAAGATCAACAACTCGGCACACACCTCACCATACACAACGACCGGTATATAGTCTTTCTTAACATTTGGAGGCTCTGAAAAGAGCCATTTTGTACGTGTTTGCCGGTATAAGCGAGAGTCGACTTCTTAGGCACGCTCGCCACGGATACGGCGGGCAAGCTGGATGTCCTTGGGCATGATGGTGACGCGTTTGGCGTGGATAGCGCACAAGTTCGTGTCCTCGAAAAGACCGACCAGGTAAGCCTCGCTAGCCTCCTGCAGTGCCATGACGGCCGAACTCTGGAAGCGCAGGTCGGTCTTGAAGTCCTGTGCGATTTCACGGACCAGACGCTGGAATGGCAGCTTGCGGATCAGCAGCTCGGTGCTCTTCTGGTAACGACGGATCTCTCGCAGGGCCACGGTTCCTGGCCTATAACGATGAGGTTTCTTTACGCCGCCGGTTGCTGGTGCACTCTTTCGTGCAGCCTTCGTGGCCAGCTGCTTCCTGGGAGCCTTTCCTCCCGTAGACTTTCTAGCGGTCTGCTTCGTACGTGCCATAACTGAGATGTCTGCTGTTCAAAACCTCAGACTGAATGCGAAAACTTGGTAGTATCCTCGACTTTATCTAGTTCGGCGCGCTCGCCTCTCATTGGCTGATACAACAGCTCGCAAAACGGCGAATGCTTTCGCCGGCTCGCTGTGCGCCGCACAAACTGACTTAGGTAGTCCAGCGACGCCAACCAACACTATACGTCGCACGTTAGGCCTACATCGTGGCTATTTATTACTGGAATTGGCGCGGTTTACTGAAGACGATCTATACTTCGCAACCCACCCAATTTCAATTACTACCGGCGATCGCACAACTAATAATTACCACTCGCACCCAATGTAAACAAACAACAACACTCACTCGCCTCCCAAATACTAACCCAAACAAGTCTCTTCGGAACAACAGACATCGCTCACGCCATACGAGTCAGCGATGAAGTCGATCTCTATCTAAAACAGACCCGATTTCTTTTCCCCCACTAATCTATGATTAAAATAATAGCAAATAATAGTTCACCTTTCGGATCACGGTGCGTCAAACTTACGCTAAAACACACATGCACACAACACAGCTAGGTTGCTTGTCTTTTGGATACGAGTGGTGGTTCCGAAAGGAACCGTTTGTGGCTGTTTGTTGTTATTGTCGTTGTCAACTGTTCGGCTTCGATCTAACCGCCAAATCCATACAGAGTACGGCCTTGACGCTTCAGGGCGTAGACGACGTCCATGGCGGTGACGGTCTTCCTCTTGGCGTGCTCGGTGTAGGTTACGGAATTTTCCCCGGAACGTCATCCGGGATGCCGTAACCTACACCGAGCACGCCAAGAGGAAGACCGTCACCGCCATGGACGTCGTCTACGCCCTGAAGCGTCAAGGCCGTACTCTGTATGGATTTGGCGGTTAGATCGAAGCCGTACAGTTGACAACGACAATAACAACAAACAGCCACAAACGGTTCCTTTCGGAACCACCACTCGTATCCAAAAGACAAGCAACCTAGCTGTGTTGTGTGCATGTGTGTTTTAGCGTAAGTTTGACGCACCGTGATCCGAAAGGTGAACTATTATTTGCTATTATTTTAATCATAGATTAGTGGGGGAAAAGAAATCGGGTCTGTTTTAGATAGAGATCGACTTCATCGCTGACTCGTATGGCGTGAGCGATGTCTGTTGTTCCGAAGAGACTTGTTTGGGTTAGTATTTGGGAGGCGAGTGAGTGTTGTTGTTTGTTTACATTGGGTGCGAGTGGTAATTATTAGTTGTGCGATCGCCGGTAGTAATTGAAATTGGGTAGGTTGCGAAGTATAGATCGTCTTCAGTAAACCGCGCCAATTCCAGTAATAAATAGCCACGATGTAGGCCTAACGTGCGACGTATAGTGTTGGTTCGCGTCGCTGGACTACCTAAGTCAGTTTGTGCGGCGCACAGCGAGCCGGCGAAAGCATTCGCCGTTTTGCGAGCTGTTGTATCAGCCAATGAGAGGCGAGCGCGCCGAACTAGATAAAGTCGAGGATACTACCAAGTTTTCGCATTCAGTCTGAGGTTTTGAACAGCAGACATCTCAGTTATGGCACGTACGAAGCAGACCGCTAGAAAGTCTACGGGAGGAAAGGCTCCCAGGAAGCAGCTGGCCACGAAGGCTGCACGAAAGAGTGCACCAGCAACCGGCGGCGTAAAGAAACCTCATCGTTATAGGCCAGGAACCGTGGCCCTGCGAGAGATCCGTCGTTACCAGAAGAGCACCGAGCTGCTGATCCGCAAGCTGCCATTCCAGCGTCTGGTCCGTGAAATCGCACAGGACTTCAAGACCGACCTGCGCTTCCAGAGTTCGGCCGTCATGGCACTGCAGGAGGCTAGCGAGGCTTACCTGGTCGGTCTTTTCGAGGACACGAACTTGTGCGCTATCCACGCCAAACGCGTCACCATCATGCCCAAGGACATCCAGCTTGCCCGCCGTATCCGTGGCGAGCGTGCCTAAGAAGTCGACTCTCGCTTATACCGGCAAACACGTACAAAATGGCTCTTTTCAGAGCCTCCAAATGTTAAGAAAGACTATATACCGGTCGTTGTGTATGGTGAGGTGTGTGCCGAGTTGTTGATCTTGGTAGTTTTGTTGCTTATAATAATAACACTAATTCGCCGTGTGTGTGTGTGTGTGTGTGTCAGGTCGGCAACTTGTGCAGAACGAGCGTATCGCTTCATATTAAGTTTACAGAGATACCTTATATAGCAATGTCCCATCATATCTTCTCGCGTACGAATGTTCTCTGTTCGGTGCTGCCATCTGGGGAATGCACACTACAACAGGTTTACGGTGACTAGTAGAGGTTAAGAAGGCGAGGAGAATGTCTGAGCTGCTCATAACAAGACAGAACATTAATATCTGGTTGTATGTTGGCATTTCACAGTAGTCTGTGAGACGATGTGTTCTAGCTCGTCATCAGCGTAGGTTGTAGGGTGTCGTGGTTTGAATTTGTTTATTACCTACGGTAGGGTAGGCAGATGTGATTGTAATAGACTAAAATAGCAGGATTTGAAAACGGCGAAGAACCACTCGCTTCCACCATGGTACTGCGTGGTGTGTTCTAACATGTAGTACATCAGAATATTATTATAGAACAATTGATCTTCTGGTCCACATTGTCAGTCATGGTGTTGTCATCATTTAGAAATAAGTGTGCATTATTGTGCAGTAACGTTTGACATGAACAAGTGACCAGAACTAGGCTGACATGGTGTTAATGAAAATAAACTGTACACTAGAGCAGATGAAAAGAACAAGCCAGATGATTGAGTAAACTAAGTCGTGCTGCCCAGTGTATGAATGAGCTGAGTTGGTCTCATTAAGTCCGGGATTGGTTTAGTAAGAAGACAAACAGGAAATTTCTGTACGACAGTAAACCATGACAAGGCACCAACCACTTACAGGGTTTTCAGAGAGAGAGAGAGAGAGATATCATTTTTAGATCATTTTAGATTATATTGGATATTCATGGTACAGCAGCGCCTTTGAATGGCTGCTGTTAGTAAGGGCGCTTTATTAAAAATACATTATGATTATATGATGAAATGTGAAGAAGTGGGAGGAGAAGAGTAGTAGTACTAGGATTGTTCACTACTGATGCCACCACATCCGGGTAATAATGGGAGAGATTGAAATGGAAAGTTGTGAGATTGTCAATTCGCTGTGTCTACAATGTGATTCGGGACCAGAATGGAAAGAAGTGTTTTCGTGTTATCTTCGGAATTTCTAATGTATCTAATGTTACACGACTTCTGAATGAAATGAACTCGCTAACTGTCTCTGAAGTGGTAATGTTTTGCCCCGAACTGATCACACTATTTTGTCCATGCCAATAAATAACCAATCGAATGATGTAGTTTCTACTCGACACAGAGTGTTTTGTTCTTCTTTTTTCATGTAGAGTATTCAGACATTGATTATGTTGCATGTATATATATATATATAGGTGTGCGTGTGTGCGTATGTATATCTATATATAAAAAGAAAAGATGTGGACTTGTACCATAGAACACCGATAGGATGTCTAGATAATAAAAGTATTGCATATTTCACAACTGAAAGCAGCACACCTAGCCCCACATATATATATATATATATATACTTCACAATCCCGAACTAAACTAACCAAACAAAGAACCAGGTCGATTTGTCTCTCGACAAGAATTAGGTGGCTCTGAGGAGAGCCGTTTGTTGGTGGTGTAATCGGTTCGGATGTTAACTAGCCTGTTTACTTTGGCTTCTGCGTCTTCTTGGGCAGAAGTACGGCCTGGATGTTTGGCAGAACGCCACCCTGGGCAATGGTCACTCCGGACAGGAGTTTGTTCAACTCCTCGTCGTTACGGATGGCCAACTGCAAGTGACGGGGGATGATCCTCGTCTTCTTGTTGTCCCGTGCGGCGTTACCTGCCAACTCGAGAACCTCGGCGGCCAAATACTCCATGACGGCAGCCAAATAGACGGGTGCACCGGCTCCGACACGCTCGGCATAGTTGCCCTTTCTCAGCAGACGATGGATCCTTCCCACTGGGAACTGAAGACCGGCACGGGATGATCGGGACTTTGCCTTTCCCTTCGCCTTTCCTCCTTTACCGCGTCCTGTCATGTTGGAGTGCGTAAAACTTCGATAGAGACAAAACTTCGACGATCACTTCGTGAAGCTAACTGATAGCGAGCGCCGAGTAGCCGGCTTTTATATGACGGCTCCGAGCGTGCCGAGCCGAGCCGAATCGAACTGAGCGCAGGCTAGCCTCTCTTTCACTTACACAGCGACAAGCGACCGGCTCGCGGCTCGCTGCTTGGCTCATATATAAGGCCTAGCCGGCCAACCGCCGACATTACTGTCATCGCGATATTCGACACGATGCCACCTAAACCTGCGTCTAAGGGAGCGAAGAAGGCTGCCAGCAAGGCCAAGGCCGCACGCGGCGGCGACAAGAAACGAAGGAAGAGGAGGAGGGAAAGCTACAGCATCTATATCTACAAGGTATTGAAGCAAGTACATCCCGACACCGGTATCTCGAGCAAAGCGATGAGTATAATGAACTCGTTCGTTAACGACATCTTCGAGCGCATCGCCGCCGAGGCTAGCCGTCTGGCCCACTACAACCGCCGGTCGACAATCACCTCCAGAGAAATCCAGACCGCCGTCCGTCTTCTCTTGCCCGGTGAGTTGGCCAAGCACGCCGTCAGCGAAGGCACCAAGGCCGTCACGAAATACACCAGCTCCAAGTAAACACTGACCGACTAAACTCCCACTAGTGTTTTGCTACATTCAAACGGCTCTATTCAGAGCCCCCACATGTCAAAAACGACAAGACCATCGTTATTGTATAAGGCTGATTTCAGTCGGTATGGGTTGGTGTGAATGAAGGCACCATTTGCTGCATATGGAGGAGGGCAGAATAGAATTTACTGACATGTTAGGTTCGCTTCCAAGTAGTACTCTTCGAAACATATAACACAATCCGTCGATAGCTTAGAACGTAAGCAGGCGGCATTTATGCATTATTTGTTCGCCATCGCAAACTCTCTGTAGTGTAGGTTTTGACGGAAAACGCTCTACTAACGATTCGCCTACACAGCATAATCTGATTTGTTTTTAAAGCTTTACTGCGCTGCATCGGAGAGTTAGGCAGACCAGACCGTGTTGTTTAGCTTCGTTCGGTATTAGACAAGCAGGCTGTTGTTCGTTTTCTTAACGATACGGTGTTTGCGTGTAGTTTGGTTCTGTTTTTTACGAACTGAAATCTGAAAAAAGATGGAGATAATTAGTGGAGAGGGATGCTCGGACAGTATGACGGGCCTAACTAACGACAACAGGCGACATTCTTTGTCTCCGGTCCCATTTGGCGCCAAGCGTAGTGGCCTGTATACCAGCGCCTTTCGATGTCGAAATTCTGCGCCGAGAGCGAGCCGTTCGATTCGGCAGCTTCGCAGCGCAGCGTCGGCACGCGAGCCGGCCGTCTGGCTGGGGATTTCCAAACAAGATGGCGGCTTCGTGTTCGACCGGCGTAACGTTGGGAAAAACCCAGAGTCGAGCAGCGCTATAAAGAGGCCGGCCAGGGGCCGGAGCGGGCATTCGTCTCTTCGCTTGCACGAGAGAAAAGTCATTGCTGAAATTGATCATGTCTGGTCGAGGTAAAGGTGGTAAGGGATTGGGAAAAGGAGGCGCCAAGCGTCACAGGAAGGTTCTCCGCGACAACATCCAGGGAATCACCAAGCCGGCCATCCGTCGTCTGGCACGCAGAGGTGGCGTGAAGCGTATTTCGGGTCTGATCTACGAAGAGACTCGCGGTGTGCTGAAGGTATTTCTCGAGAACGTCATCCGGGATGCCGTAACCTACACCGAGCACGCCAAGAGGAAGACCGTCACCGCCATGGACGTCGTCTACGCCCTGAAGCGTCAAGGCCGTACTCTGTATGGATTTGGCGGTTAGATCGAAGCCGAACAGTTGACAACGACAATAACAACAAACAGCCACAAACGGTTCCTTTCGGAACCACCACTCGTATCCAAAAGACAAGCAACCTAGCTGTGTTGTGTGCATGTGTGTTTTAGCGTAAGTTTGACGCACCGTGATCCGAAAGGTGAACTATTATTTGCTATTATTTTAATCATAGATTAGTGGGGGAAAAGAAATCGGGTCTGTTTTAGATAGAGATCGACTTCATCGCTGACTCGTATGGCGTGAGCGATGTCTGTTGTTCCGAAGAGACTTGTTTGGGTTAGTATTTGGGAGGCGAGTGAGTGTTGTTGTTTGTTTACATTGGGTGCGAGTGGTAATTATTAGTTGTGCGATCGCCGGTAGTAATTGAAATTGGGTAGGTTGCGAAGTATAGATCGTCTTCAGTAAACCGCGCCAATTCCAGTAATAAATAGCCACGATGTAGGCCTAACGTGCGACGTATAGTGTTGGTTCGCGTCGCTGGACTACCTAAGTCAGTTTGTGCGGCGCACAGCGAGCCGGCGAAAGCATTCGCCGTTTTGCGAGCTGTTGTATCAGCCAATGAGAGGCGAGCGCGCCGAACTAGATAAAGTCGAGGATACTACCAAGTTTTCGCATTCAGTCTGAGGTTTTGAACAGCAGACATCTCAGTTATGGCACGTACGAAGCAGACCGCTAGAAAGTCTACGGGAGGAAAGGCTCCCAGGAAGCAGCTGGCCACGAAGGCTGCACGAAAGAGTGCACCAGCAACCGGCGGCGTAAAGAAACCTCATCGTTATAGGCCAGGAACCGTGGCCCTGCGAGAGATCCGTCGTTACCAGAAGAGCACCGAGCTGCTGATCCGCAAGCTGCCATTCCAGCGTCTGGTCCGTGAAATCGCACAGGACTTCAAGACCGACCTGCGCTTCCAGAGTTCGGCCGTCATGGCACTGCAGGAGGCTAGCGAGGCTTACCTGGTCGGTCTTTTCGAGGACACGAACTTGTGCGCTATCCACGCCAAACGCGTCACCATCATGCCCAAGGACATCCAGCTTGCCCGCCGTATCCGTGGCGAGCGTGCCTAAGAAGTCGACTCTCGCTTATACCGGCAAACACGTACAAAATGGCTCTTTTCAGAGCCTCCAAATGTTAAGAAAGACTATATACCGGTCGTTGTGTATGGTGAGGTGTGTGCCGAGTTGTTGATCTTGGTAGTTTTGTTGCTTATAATAATAACACTAATTCGCCGTGTGTGTGTGTGTGTGTGTCAGGTCGGCAACTTGTGCAGAACGAGCGTATCGCTTCATATTAAGTTTACAGAGATACCTTATATAGCAATGTCCCATCATATCTTCTCGCGTACGAATATTCTCTGTTCGGTGCTGCCATCTGGGGAATGCACACTACAACAGGTTTACGGTGACTAGTAGAGGTTAAGAAGGCGAGGAGAATGTCTGAGCTGCTCATAACAAGACAGAACATTAATATCTGGTTGTATGTTGGCATTTCACAGTAGTCTGTGAGACGATGTGTTCTAGCTCGTCATCAGCGTAGGTTGTAGGGTGTCGTGGTTTGAATTTGTTTATTACCTACGGTAGGGTAGGCAGATGTGATTGTAATAGACTAAAATAGCAGGATTTGAAAACGGCGAAGAACCACTCGCTTCCACCATGGTACTGCGTGGTGTGTTCTAAATGTGTAATCAGAATTT
>JAODUP010002191.1:0-5000 GCA_025642065.1 Paralvinella palmiformis
CAACCGATCGGATGTCATTCGGGCAATGCTATAGCCCCGTGTTTGTTCTAGGGGTCGGATTGATTGTATTCCAGATAAATCAGACTTCGCTGTAGTTTATGCAAAGTCTAACTCGTTTGTAAGTAGGACATACGTATCTACGCTTTCAAACATCAAATCATCAAAACAGACAGTGTCTGATAATTGATGTTTATTTCCTTTTAAACTCACAACATCTGATACATTTACATATTCATAGATCATAGATGACTTTTGCTGAAGGTGGAGTAATTTTTTGTTTGGAAGCGAATTTGAGGTATTCTTATTTCCATATTTCGCGTAGTACCAATATTTGTTTGAAAAGTCATGGAATTTGTATTTTTATCTTTAAAGAGAGCACTTACACACACACACACACACACACCCACACAGAGAGAGAGAGAGAGAGAGAGAGAGAGAGAGAGAGAGACACTCACATACACGCACACACACACGCACACACACACACACACACAGGCATCTCCATGGGTATTAAGCTGCGGACAGAGTTTTTCCCATATTATGAGTAATTAGGTTACACTGATATAGGAAATTTGTTAAATGTATAGCTATTATAATCCCGACGTGTCATTCGCAGTATCGGAGATCTGCCTGAAATCCGCTGTTCTCGACCATGGGTCAAATAGATCAAGTGGATAGGCGCATATACTGCATATACTTAGGGACGCTAAATTCGGCGTGAATGAACGTTCACTTTGTGATGAACGGAAACGTATGAGGGTTAGCTGTTAGGTTCGAGTAAATCGTAGTATTTACTCAGGTTTGAGACGATATTTCGTTCTAGTCCAGTAATAATCCATTGTGCGGTATTGCTACTTTGTTTATATTTTAGTTAAATCGCTTCAGTAAGTCCATACTGAATTAGTGTACATTCTCTTTGTTATGAACAAACTGTAATGTTTGTTAACACGATGAGAGTATCTATAAGGCTTAGATTTTCACTTAGGTTAGAGAAGAACTTCGATGCCAGACGAGTCGGACGTGTATTGATACATGGTTCATATAGGTAGGATTTATTCAGTTATTCGAACCCAGAATAAAGCTGAGGTCAGCATCTGAGGTGTCGAAATGCTTTATATACAGGTTTCTTTTGGACCACAGAAAATTACTGATGAATGTAAACTGTGGTGTCAAAATAGTGTATGATATGTATGTAGCAAGTCACCATTGAACCACACGCACGTGTTGTTTGTTGCGAGCTGTGGTATCAAATGGTATATTTTTACGTGCTTCCGCTTTTTGCACGTAGCCTGCATGTAGCCGCTTTCCTGTGTGCGTGACATATTTGTCGCGTACGAAAAGCGAATTAGCTGGTTCTCACAGGCTGATGAGTAGACCAGACACATGCTGAGGTATACGCACACATCTATCAATATGTGGAGGTATGGAATATTTTATTTTTAGATTAATGTATGTATAGTTGTATTTGTATTTAGATTTATGGAGGTAGGTCTCGAAGGATGTTTAGATATGTTGATGCTCTGTGCCTGTTGCCTCTTTATATGTACCCTAAAACACACACGCACGGACACCCACCCACGCACAGAGAGAGAGAGAGAGAGAGAGAGAGAGAGAGAGAGAGAGAGAGAGAGAGAGCGAGAGAGAGAGCGAGAGAGAGAGAATATGTCTTACGTCATCAGAGGGATTTTGATGTCGTTCACCAAAGAGGGACTGGTGAGACATTACAGTAAGAAAGTCACCACTCTGGAATCAGTCCCCTGAAGAATCGCCCAGAGTTTGAATTAACGGTTCGAGAATATTTGTGCCCGTGCCTTACTATGCAAAGCTAAAACACACACTCACACACACACACACACACACACACACACACACACACACACACACACACACTGGAGTGTACAGGGAGTCATTACTATAAATTGTGGAATCTCAGTAAGCGTTAGTTTGTTTGTGGAATGTCTCATCTGATAATATTATTTAACCGACCAGCTGTGATCATTGTATAGTCTAAATAAAACAAACACTCGCTCGCTCACTCAATCACTCACTGCCTCATTTACTAACTGACTCACTCACTCACTCACTCACTCACTCACTCACTGACTCACTCACTCACTCATTCATTGACTCGCACACTCATTCATTCACTCCATCAACCAAGTAATAAATTAATCACAAAATCACTCACTCCGGCACACGTAGATCCATATTATCCAGCCTAACAATCCCCCCCCCCCTGGTAGACAATTGACATCCCTAGCCAGCTGTCCATCTATCTGACAGCACTCTTGCTGACATCTGACATAATTTAGCAGCAACATCATCCTGACCTCAATCAATCTCTCCACGAACATCAGAAAGATGAGGCAGATCCAGGAGTGGTTGCGATAGTTGGTGAGGGGGGAGGAATCCGCTCATCGGGTTGATTTATTAACAGAATAATCGCATTGATTTTAAAAACAGACATAAAGTTCTTAGATTAGACATTATCTTATTTTTGTCTTAAATTGGTATTACCTTATTACGGTGCGTAGAATATGTTAATTGAAAAACTTTCGGATCAGGTTTTGAACCCCAATATTGCCTTTTCCCGTAGGGGTGACCAGTTCCGAGGCTAAATAATTCACTGACTGACTGACTGATTGACTGACTCACTGACTCACTCACTGACTCACACTAACTCACTTACTTACTAAACAAAATATTCATTCTCTCACTCACAAGGGTATCGGGGAGAATGAGTCTCAAAAAGTCAATCCGCCACCCTGAGTCCACACCCTTCAAAATGTAGTTCTTATTCGCTTCAACAATCATCGGGTTGGGTTTTATCTGGGGAATTAATCACCTCTTCCAATCGTCTATTTTTTCTGACGTTGATTATGATCAAAGAAAAATGATATCATCGCAGTATTCCATTATTATCCGTATTAAAACAAGTTTACGATGTAGATAGGATGGAAATCCGAAGGACTGTGGGATGGGGCAACGTGATAGGTCCACACCACCACGCCCGTTTGTTATTGAGTGAGTGAGTTAGATGGCGAGGGAGTGAGTCAGTGGGTTAGTCAATGAATGAGTAAGTCAGCGAGTCAGTAAGTGAGATGGTGAATGGAGGAGATAACCAATGGGTGGGTGGGTGGGTGGATGGGTGGGTGGGTGGCTGAATACGCGAATGAGTGAGTGACTGAGTGAGTAAGTGACTAAGTGAATAGGTGAATGAGTGAGTACGTCATTCAGTCAGTCAATCAGTTAATTAAATAGGTGAATGAGTGAGTACGTCTTTCAGTCAGTCAATCACTTAATGTAATTATTCTACAAGAGGACTCGGGTATAATCTGTAATGTTGACCAATCTAGGGAATATTCCACGTAGACAGTAACAGGTCATATCGGAACAGGGGTTAATTGATAATTAATTAACTTAACAGAATACTGTGATTTGCCTATATCCGATATTTGGTTATCAATTTATTCAATAATTAGTTAATCCTAATTCATTAATTGTCTGTCAAATCATTATATAGATCGTGGTTTGCTATTATAACACAAGTCAGCTGAGTCATTTTTTACCATTATAACATCAGTCAGCTGAGCCATTTTTTACCATTATAACATCAGTCAGCTGAGTCATTGTTTACCATTATAACATCAGTCGGCGGAGTCATTATTTCCACAGTATTACGCCAGTCATGTGCTCCATTGTATCTCCATTATAACACCAGACAGCTGAGCCATTGTCTTTTATTGCAACACCAATTAACTGAGCTATTGTTTCCCATTATAACCCCAGTCAGATGACGTTTGTTTCCCATTATAACACCAGTAAGCTAAGTTATAACACCAACAATTGAGACGCACGTTACAAGGGCGGATCCAGGATTTGTTGGGTTTGTTGGGTCTATCAAGGGAGAAGCCATTACGCAATGCAGGAAGTGGGGAAGAGAGGTGGAAGATAGTGGTTAGATGTCTTCTGAAGCGGTACAAAATCCGTAATTTTCAAGTGTAAGCTGTGTATAAATAATAATAAAAGTAGACATTCCTGTGAAGAAAGATCCATGGTATGAGACTTGGTGATTAGTTCCGTGTATATACAGATGGTTAGGATTATTGGGGGTTACTCGATTTGTTACTAGAAACATGAAAATGTCCCCAGTCATAATGTGACATATTGTGCATTATGTCACTAAAAATATTTAATAAACAGACTGCCCATTTATTTCAAAGTGCATGCTTGTGAGAAAGAAACAGTGGTGTAAATCTACATCTGTTAGTCGAAAAGGCTGGCCTTGAACAAACATCTAGGATGCCCTTTAATAGACCTATCTACAAGTTTTGGGAATCGATGTGTTTACTGTAATGTATTTTCATTAATGCTAAGTCAGAAAACCTTGTGTCAGCCATCCGGCTTATTAAATGGCATTTGCCTAGCCTCAACACAGAGAAACTACGCTCTGCTTCCGTAGATGTGACAAGCAGGGTACATCCTAATACCAGTAAAATTATAATGTTCGCAAAGGAATCTGAATCAAAGTATCAGGTAAATAGGCCCTGTCAGACTGTCCGGACCTACATATTGAACCATCTGTGTATACCTCATTATCTAATGACCTCGGAGTTAAAGCAGGTCGTCATGCCATGATTCAAGTTTATCTAGGCGAGGCATCCCTAATTTGACCTTTAAAGATGGTTTTAGAGTCAGCAAAACACTCACTGGCCAACAGTTGTCTGCAAAGAAAGGCTCTGCAACTATTGCAGTAAGATATTAATAAAACGAATGTCATTTGATAAAGAAGAGGCGTGTCAGCAGGTACATTCGACCTATTACATTGAACCCTTGGTATTTCCTCTTCAGTACCTATATATGAAGCCAGCTGCTTTTTTTCTTCGTACCATCTCTGGAATTCTACACCGATGTCACCCCTCAAACATTGAATCTCTGATTTGATATTGCCCCAAAGACGTTAATATCTTTTCTTTGTACTTTAGCTGACAAACCTTTCA
>JAODUP010002191.1:10000-14645 GCA_025642065.1 Paralvinella palmiformis
ATTAACTGTAACACATATCTGACATATAAACACACACATACACACGCGCACCTATATATATATATATATATATATATATATATATATATATATATATATATATATATATGCACATACAAACATGCACAAGCGAGAGATGTTGATATAAAACACACACACACACACAACACATACTATATATATATATATATATATATATATATATATATATATATATATACATGCACCCAGCGAGCGTGTGAGTCAGTGTTTGGAAAATGATTTGATCAGTCCTCCAAGGAATTTCACACTAAAACTAACCTGGGATTTGAACCCAGACATTGAGTTACTTTGCATAATTGTCCGCCAGACAGTATACGAATTCATGCGTAATGAAACAATAAATCACACTACACTTAATATACTCTCTCTCTCTCTCTCTCTATATATATATATATATATATATATATATATATATATATATATATATATCCCAGCCATAACAAAGACGACTTTAAAGACACAACTAAAACAGGAAATACATTTACTCGTCACACAGGTGACTGTATTCGCCAATTAATTAATTATTTCTAACGTACTGATTTCTTCTTATAATAAAGTACCACCAAGTTTCTGTGTTTGTAGTGGTAGTGATCACTAACCGTCTTAGTGATCATGTGTGTGTGTTGAGAGTGATCACTAACCGTCTTAGTGATCATGTGTGTGTGTTAAGAGTGATCACTAACCTTTTTAGTGGTCGTGTGTGGGTACTGGAATTAATCACTGAGTGATTTAGTGTTGGTGTGGGGGAATTTTGAGTGATTACTAATCGTTTTGTTGGTCGTGTGTGGGTACTGAGACTGATCACGAACTAATTTAGTGGTCATGTGGGTAATGAGACTGATCACGAACTGTTTTAGTGATTGTGTGTGGGTACTGAGACTGATCACGAACTGTTTTAGTGATTGTGTGTGGGTACTGAGACTGATCACGAACTGTTTTAGTGATTGTGTGTGGGTACTGAGACTGATCACGAACTGTTTTTGTGATTGTGTGTGGGTACTGAGACTGATCACGAACTGTTTTAGTGATTGTGTGTGGGTAATGAGACTGATCACGAACTGTTTTTGTGATTGTGTGTGGGTACTGAGACTGATCACGAACTGTTTGTGTGATTGTGTGTGGATACTGAGACTGATCACGAACTGTTTTAGTGATTGTGTGTGGGTAATGAGACTGATCACGAACTGTTTTTGTGATTGTGTGTGGGTACTGAGACTGATCACGAACTGTTTTAGTGATTGTGTGTGGGTACTGAGACTGATCATCGAACTGTTTTAGTGATTGTGTGTGGGTACTGAGACTGATCACGAACTGTTTTAGTGATTGTGTGTGGGTACTCTAGTGATTGTGGTGGTTGCGGTACTGTTAGTAGTGTTGGTGTAGGTAGAAGATAAGACTTTAGTACACCATGTTATTCACTAATAATCACTAATTATTACTCCAACATCAAGAATAAGGTGACTACTGATAGTGTCCTAGCCTAGTTGATAGGGCAATGAGCGTTAGGCCACCAAGTCATGGGATCGAATCCCAGGCTTCACAAAGTTCGAACAATGAGATATATCCACGGTCAGTAGAACAGTGAGAGATATTACAATAAACTAAACAATACGAAGATGACTGGTGTCTCAGAACAATACAGAAATGTTCTCGTTTTACGGCCATTTTCTGGACACAGTAAGCTAATGGGGTCGAAGTGATCGATGAAACACCATTCCTATATAGCCCGGCCGAGGTTTGAAGCCAGGTACTAGAGGTTTGTAGCCACCCGCTCTACTAGTTAGGTCACGGAGATGTCCGCACTACAGTAACGCGATGAGTGATATGTCATAACAATAGAGTGATGACAGTTTACTGTCTTTTTCATTGTTCAGTTTTCTTTGTTTTGGGGGATGGTGTGTTTTTCATATTCCCTGATATTAATCAATCAGATGCACCTTATGGTCCTCCGATAATGCAATGATTAGAGTATTGCACTATAATCCTTCCGGTTGTGGATACGAATCCAACTCATATCTGTATTTGTGGGTTAATAATATGTGACATTAATATAATAATAATAATAATAATAATAATAATAATAATAATAATAATAATAATAATAATATGTGACATTTATATAATTTAATACGTGACATTAATATAATATATGTGACATTCATATAATATAATAAGTGACATTTATATAGCGCCTAATTCAGCTAGATAGCTGCTCTAAGGTGCTTTACATTATTATTATCCCTGACTCAGACCTGTTCCAATCCAGCACACATCTCAACTCCCAAGGTAGCATACTATCCATGCTGCCATTATAGGCGCAAATCACTATTCAAACACATACCCATCACGTCCTGTCAGGTTCTCATTTTTATGGTTGAGTGAACTAGTCGCTGCATGACGGCATTGCAGCTCACGGAGTCTCGAACCCGCGACCCTTCGGCTACGATTCCTACGCTCTAACTAGCTACCGCCATCACTGCTCGATATTGTTTCTCTAGAGAGCCCCATACGTTCATAAGTCCCAGGGGTGACTAGTCCCCAAACTAAACAACTCAACTCCAACTTCCCAATCCCCAGTCACACTCACCCGGCCCTATAAGTTTATCCTAAGTCGACATACGTTGATCCATCTTCTGTCTAATACGCGATTCCCAGATCCCTATAATCCAATCCCTTATCCCTGTCCTATAATTCCCCCAATCCACCTCTCCGATCTCCCATCCACAACATTCCGACGATCAATTTAGATCATTTGAATCTAATTATGTTTCCTCTTTCGATGCCTGCCCCCCCCCCTCCATACCGTCCCTTCATTATCATAAGTTCCACTCCCTCTTTTGCTAGCTATTTGATCTCCTCATGTCTGTTATATGATACCTCATTTCCTGTCAGGTAATCTCCTCATTATCCAACTCGCGTCCCTCATTGGTTCTTTCGTTTGGCAACGTTCAAAGATTTCGCTCCGCCATTGTTCAACAAGGTGTGTGTGTGTGTGTGTGTGTGTGTGTGTGTGTGTTTTAGGGTACATAGTACATAGTAAGAGGCAACAGGCACAGAGCATCAACATATCTAAACATCCTTCGAAACCTACCTCCATAAATCTAAATACAAATACAACTATACATACATTAATCTAAAAATAAAATGTTCCATACCTCCACATATTGATAAATGTGTGCGTATACGTAAGCATGTGTCTGGTCTACTCATCAGCCTGTGGGAACCAGCTAATTCGCTTTTCGTACGCGACAAATATGTCACGCCCACAGGAAAGCGGCTACATGCAGGCTACGTACAAAAAGCGGAAGCACGTAAAAACATACCATTTCTACCACAGCTAGAAACAAACAACACGTCCGAGTGGTTCAACGGTCACTTGCTAAATAAATTCCATAAACTATTTATATATATATATATATATATATATATATATATATATCGATACACGTCCTACTTCTCTGGCATCGAAGTTCTTATCTAACCTAAGTGAAAAGTTAAGCCATTTATATACCCTCAGCGTGTTAACAAACATTACAGTTTGTTCATAACAAATAGAATGTACACTAACTCAGTATGGACTCACTGAAGCGATTTAACTAAAATAAAAACAAAGTAGCAATACCGCACAATGGATTATTATTGGACTAGAACGAAATATCGTCTCAAACCTGAATAAAACTATGATTTACTCGGGCCTAACAGCTAATCCTCATACGTTTCCGTTCATCACTAAGTGAACGTTTATTACCTTAATTTAGGGCCCTTTTTAAATTAGGTGTGGTGGGATCTAAATTAAAACGCCTATCCACTTGATCTATTTGACCCATGGTCGAGAACAGCGGATTTCAGGCAGATCTCCGATACTGCGAATGACACGTCGGGATTATAATAACTATACATTTAAAAAATTTCCTATATCAGTGTAATCTAATTACTCATAATATGGGAAAAAACTCTGTCCGCAGCTTAATACCCATGGAGATGCCTGCCGTAGTAACAAACGACTCCAGGAGTATAAATCCATCAAGCAGCATTGTATGAATTAATAGGTCGTTTCGCCCGACCACATAAGAGGACAACAATATAGATTCTACATTATACATAACAAAGCTAATAAACTCAAACATGTTCAACAACGACATAACTTTCTTACATTGGTGTAATAAGGAATCTGGATGGAAATAGATAATATGTCTGGCACGGGCAATGTGCGTTTTAGGGTACATAGTAAGAGGCAACAGGCACAGAGCATCAACATATCTAAACATCCTTCGAAACCTACCTCCATAAATCTAAATACAACTATACATACATTAATCTAAAAATAAAATGTTCCATACCTCTACATATTGATAAATGTGTGCGTATACCTAAGCATGTGTCTGGTCTACTCATCAGCCTGTGGGAACCAGCTAATTCGCTTTTCTTACGCGACAAATATGTCACGCCCACAGGAAAGCGGCTACATGCAGGCTACGTACAAAAAGCGGAAGCACGTAAAAACATACCATTTGATACCACAGCTCGCAACAAACAACACGTGCGTGTGGTTCAATGGTACTTGCAAATTCCCCCCCTTAAATTTAATAATATTATAATAATT
>JAODUP010002192.1:0-14994 GCA_025642065.1 Paralvinella palmiformis
AGTGAACATCCAGAAATATTCCTGATGACAATGAAGATGAGGTAATCAAAGGTTAATTTTCATGGTGAGTAAGTGAGTGAGTGAGAGCTTTGTTTAATCTCAGCGCTGGTCAAACCTGAGGCATATGAGCTAGAGGTGACCGTCTCGGAAAAATCCGACAAACCCAGGCATGAGTCGTATCCGACCTGGAAGTTTGTAACACAGTGTTGCATTAACGGAGGGTTCCACTGCATTAACGAGGGTTCAGATGTTGTAAAATATTGGGGGGGGGGGGGAACAACAACACACCTACATCTCCTTGTAACCATTTGGTATACATACATAACGATGATTGATCATGATTGAGGCTTTACGGCCACTTTTGTGAATATGATAGGCTAAATGGACTGAGCGACCTGCAAAGGTATTGAAGCGAAGTCCAAGATGAAACACCCTTCAGATATGCCCACGCCGGGGTTCGAACTCGGGTGGTAGTGATCTGTGCTACCAGTTAGACTACGGAGGCGCCCCGTACACATAATACGAGAAAGGTCGTATAGTTATCACGATACAGAGACGACCCAACAGAGAGACAGTGAGCTCCGGTGGCCTAGTGGTTAAGCACCCGGCACTTGGTGCCTACGGTTGCAGGTTCGAACCCCGTAAGAGGTCGAAACTTTTCCAGGGATTAATTTCTCGGCTCACTACATCGTGGGTGGCTGACCACGTTAAATGGCGCTGCCGTCTCCACTGAATTATTTAAAATAAAGGGGGACGTTAAAAACCCCCTGAGGACGTAAAACACTCTGGCAGTGACCACCCTCGGGGTATTTCGGCCCATTTTTCCGTACTGCTCCCCGGGTGGTGGGGGAGAAACCACTCCAAGTAGAGGCTGTGCTGATTCGACACCTGGGGATTACCCCCGAACAACAAAACCTAAACCTTCGCGTTTTAACATGGGACGCCATTTTGAATTCATGGAGCGCCAGAGGCCTAGCGGCCGGAGGTAGATTGTCACGGACAGCCCCTTTCGTTAACATGGCGCCTAATGGCACTGGTTCATTCTGCGCCGCTTTCGGCTGCAGTAACAGAAAAAGTATGCACAAATAAAGACATCCCCGAAAGGAAATGAAAGCTAGTGTAAAAATTTGATATGATCTGGCTTTTTTTAAATAAAGGATATTTAAAAAATAAGCATAACAATTTGAAGTAGACACGCCCGTACTTGACATGACCCAAGCAGTATGCCCAAGTAAGATCTATCTAAGTCTATTAATCACAAAATGGGTATGTAAGATATACATAAGCTTACAGTTACATGTACTAGAGCCACTGAAGATGTTATGGGCGGGAGGTATATTTTACTTTATTATTGTTAATAATATAATTGGACTTCTAAAATTACATTATTATAATCAGATAATTTTCCCCTAATTACAGTAATTATAAGTAGCTGAGTATTTACATGATCACCTGCATCCATATTTATTTTTAAACGTAAGTAATTGGTACTTATTGATATATATGGACTTCTATTTATAATTTAAATGTTATGAAATTAATTATTAAATACTTCAACTAGTGGTAGAAACATTAATTTTGTTATTTTTTCTATTGACAGAAGTAAAAGATGGGTTATTAATTGTTGTCGTTCAGATATATGATGAGGAAAGATTTAAATTACTTGAATACTAATTGTAGAATGTATGATATGCATTTCACTGAAACGGAATTTATGAACCAGACAACTTATCTAGAATGCTATACCAACTATTTTTGAAGTACCAAATCCACCGCATGCATCCACTGAAATCAAAGAGGAAGGTATTAACAGATAGGGGACCTATACAGGAGACAGGGCCAGCTGTGATGGTAATTAATATTTATAAATATTAATGGTGAAAATTGGTATTATAAAATTAATTAAATAAGAAACAAGGCATCAAACCCATGAAAGTTTGTCAGCCCATTTCATATCTTAATACAAAAAAGGATTACCAGCATCTGAATTAGTACTTGAATGTTCAGCTCATGTGCTTTAATTGGTATACTTCTCTTCATAACTTAAATGCATATCAAATCAAATTCTTTAACCAACTTGAAAAAAGGAAAACATGTGTTTACAAATTGTGTATGCACTTGGTTCAAGTCATTATTTTACAAGGTATTGTTCTGTTTCAGTCCTTGAAGTTCTATGATGATGAGATACCAATTAAACAGGCCAATCTCTTGGTTACAGATTTACTGGTGTTATCTGTTGCAGTAGTCAATGCATGTGTCTATTACATCTCTGGGTATATTCTGTCTAACTTTAAACAGTTCACTGATCTGGACTAAATGTCATATTTTTGTAGTAGTGGTTGTTTAGAGCTGGAAGCAATTTGGGTTATTCTGTCCATTTGATAACAAATGACTGATTGTAACTATAGATGAACCCGTGGCACAAGAGATTTGATGCCGCTTATTGTGTGAAAGTACTAATTTCTCTATTTCTAACATGTTAACGCAAACATAAACATTGTTAATATTCCATGTATATTCTTTGTTCTCAGCTGGGCAGGCCTATATTGCATGGTCTATATTATTGACGTGTAGACTTTAAATGAACTTATATTTTTTTAAAGATAATATATGATAAATGGACATGATAAATATATGGTGAATTGTACTATGGTTGCGTTATAGTAGCTGTATATATAATTATATGTATATATCCAAATAAATAAAAATGTATGGACTATGATAAACTGACATGATGAAAGTATGTTTGTATGCATTTACCTCATATATACCTAATTGTTTTAATTTTAAAAAAACTTGTGAAAATTACGCCTTCCACACACAAAGCTGTGAAATAACCTAAACCACGTTCAATTATTTTCTGATCAGCTGTCAAGTGATCGCAAATTGTAGGCTATGGATTAATTAAGTGACTGGGCTGTGAAATCACGTAATTATTTATTTACAGTTTCAGAGCTTCGTTTCCTTCGATATCGTGTGTGCACAATTAAAGTGTTAATTAATAAAAGAGTATGTGATCATTTAACATATAGTACTAGTATTGGCAATTCATTTCAACCATGCGCACACATGTATGTACACAATCATATGTGGACAACCAGAGAACTTTTGTTTATCTGAGAAATACCTCCGATCGCTAGAGGCGCCACTGGTTCAAACTTCAACATGGCGCGGCAAGAGTAACGCCTCTCTATATTTAAGCTCTCTGATATTACCACAAAAGTCACCACCAATCATCTATGCGGGTGGACGAGCAATCTTACTGGGATTCACTGGAACGATTTGGTTTGGGCCGGATAGTTTAACAGGTAGGGTTGTGTACGGTAAAATATTATTTTAACCTGCCAAGCACAAACAAATATATTTTTACTTAGACCGAAATACAGCACAGAATATTTTGTCCAAACGTGGTGCACCGTCACTCCGACCAAACAAGCTAGTAATCGGGCCATCTGACCAATGTTTATCGGAACGATACGGTTTAGGCCGGATAGTCTAATAGGTATAACTGTGTACGGTAAAAATATTATTTTAGTTTGATAAGGACTAAGAAGATGTCTAGGTGTTTGTTATATTCAAATACAACACCAATATAGTGGCATGTGTCAGTGTTATAATATTATGTGTATTAACATTACGTTTTACAAGCGTATGACTCTAGAAGTGTAACTGGATCTAGTCGATCTCAAAAAAGTTTATTTTTATAGCCCCTACACTTATAACTACAGTGTACCTACTCAGGCTACTGTAGTACTGGGCCTAGCCCTGGCCTAGGGCTAGACTAGAGTCTACTCCCTAGTCTTACTCTTAGTCTAGATCATAGCAGATGTCGTAGACCTAGTCTAGAGTCTGGACCGTAAAATACAGTTGTCCTTGACCTTAGTCTTAGAGTTATACTAAGTTACCGATCGAGAATAACTAATATATCTTAACGGAATATGGAGAGTTGTTCACCTGGACACTTGCTCACCAAGCAAATGAAAAAGTGGACACTTGCTCACCAATGAATTTTTAATGAGAAAAAAATTAAATGATTTTTAATTCAGAAATATATTTCTTACTATCCTATTACCTATATTATAATTATTGGGGTGAATATTACCAATTTTATTAATATAATTAAGTGCATTTTTTCTCTCATTAAAAATTCACTGGTGAGCAAGTGTCCACTTTTTCATTTGCTTGGTGAGCAAGTGTCCGGTTGAGCAACTGTCCGGTGAGCAGCTGTCTTACACCCACCTTAACAGGTAGAGTGTTTAAAATGAGCATGTCTGAAGCACAATATTTATATTAAACAAGCTGTTACCATGATAAATATTTAAATCAGATCTAGACTCTAATATCATAGATCTCTAGTTTTAGCATTTCTATAAATCCACTTTTACATTATGATTAGACTATTATTTGCACATGCACAAATAATATAATGTACTTTAGGAATAGAGTGTAAACATGTAATGTGAATTTCTTAATAATCGATGCCAAATCACCTAATTTGTGACCTATGACAGGCTATCAGTTGTGTGCTAGTGTTATCTAAACAAGCACACGTTTATCAATATCATGTGAATTGTTGGCACATTTTTAATGAAATAAATTATTAAAAATGTAAATTTTTGCTGTATCACTTTTCACACATGAAAAGAAAATGTGGGCATCCAATTTACTAATAATAAGTTGTCCCTACATAGATCTAGATGATACATCAGGGATCTTCCCTCGGAAAGTTATTTTTAACTGGATGTTTACTGGTTTGGTAATATGTGCATGTGAACTAAATTAATGTGGGAAGTGGGAAATATATGTCAGAGCAAATAAAATTTGCCACCATTTTCCATTCATATTTCACCTGTCAGGATTTGTATTGTGTGGTCGCTCTGCTTCGCGGCCAAAAGGAAGGGTAACATGTCTGATGCAGAAATCAAGTTTTCACTCTTGAACACCAAATGATACAATCCAACGACAATAAAGATATACAGTATGTATAATGGGCCTGCATGACCACCACATATCCAACAGATGTGACACATCTCCCACATTAGTTTGGATAATCGCTCACACAAATGGAGATGAGCCTTCAGCAAGGACACAATAGACTTACACAAATTAAAAGGTGAAGTCTTTGGAATATGGTACTGGACCATCATAAAACTGGCTTTTAGGTTGGAATTATCATTACAGTTTTAATTTGACATAAGAAATACATGCTGCCGATATATCCTGTGTCTTGCATTACTTGCTGTGAATAGTGCTGAATAGGATAAAAGGCTGTTAATACTATTAATAATAGTATTAGATCTAGTGATATTGGACACACTACTTTACTGTTGCTTTGACTCGGTATTTATCTATATAGTGCTGTTGCACTTGTGAGTTTCTTACTAGATCTGTGGCCAGGTAAAAGCACAACATAAATATTTATAAACGTTTGGAATGATATTATGGATTTTGAAAAACAAATTAAATTTAAATAAATAAATCATTTTATTTTAAACGAAATCATTTTTATCAACTCTTGGGAACACTAGGTTTAAGTTCCATGATCCAGAGGTCTATTGCATAGTGTAACCCAAAGATTTAGTATATTTTCTATCATATATATATATATGAGAGAGAGAATCAGCTAATTTGGTGAAGCCACCACCAAGGTTTTCTCCACCGAACATGCCATTTATTCTAAATTTATTTAGAATCAGTCTCTGTGGGGAAGCCTGTAACTTACAGACCATTTGCATCTCCCTCATTTAAGGTTCCCAGCCACGTAAAAAACTGCCATTTCGGCCGTTATTATTATTATTATTATATTACTTTCGCAATTAGATCAATTTAATCTCTTTATTTTTCAGTTTCCAAGATGTTTCAGAGCGGCTTGTTAATTCTGACTTCTCCACCTGTTACTTTGCTAAGAAACATTCCTAGCATTCTAACCTCAGCAGCAAGCCATGTTCAAAAGGTTCTCTACGTTCACTTGGTGCCAGGGCTGCACAAGACCAACGATCTCATTCAAACACCAATTCCATGTTCAACGGCCATACACAAATTCATCACCAACATCTACGTATTCGCTGCCAGCCACCATCGGACGCTAGATCTTAGAGTGATAATGGGAAATATCGGTGACCAACCGCAGCACCCTCGTCCTGCCTTGAATAAATATAGTCTTCAACATCCGTATGAGGTTTTGTTGACAAACGCAGAAAGCAGTTCGGTTGTTGGATATGCGGAGAGATACTTCTCACAGCCAGTATCTGATGTGGCTGTAAGGCGGATAAATGTTGAGGATGGCGGTATTGTTGGTGATGAGATGTTAGATGAGAGAATCGAGATGTTTGATAATATTGTGATGGGCGGAACATTTGACAGACTTCATGTCGGCCATAAAATTTTGCTAAATGATGCACTGATCAGATGTCGTAGGCGGCTCGTTATCGGTGTTACTGATGGACCAATGAATGACAGTAAGTTGGATAAAATTGCCTCTTAATGTGGTTGAATGTTGACAGTCACACACACACGACATGAACACGCAGACATGAACACACACAGGGTTTCCATGCATCCTGGAAAATAACAAATACATTTTTTCATGTCCTGGAAATGCCCTTGAAATTTTTGACAAAATCTGGAAATGTTCGGGAAAATATATTCGCAGTATGACAGCTCTTCAGTGGTCTGTGTTTATTTACTGTTAGTGTTAGCCATTCTTCTCAAGTTCAATTTAGTAAACAAACATACTTTTAATTGTTCACCTGCACTTATCCATTCACACGCATGTTAATTAACAGTAATGCAATTTGCTAACTTCTTTTTACCATGTGAAAAACACAGCTGGTAAATTTGAGAGAAAGGGTTTTGACAAAACAGTGTCAAAATCCTATTTTTATGTGATAGTTTTAACAATGTTATAACCTGTAGTTTGCTCCGTCAACAAAAAAAACGTATTTACTATATTTACTTTTGGGTCTCCAAAAGGTACAAATCTGTAACTAGTATAAGCTGGAAATGTGAAATGGCTTCCAGATTTTGGCCTGTGTGCCTCCGTTGTCTAGCAGTAGCATGTTGGACCACAGATCACTGCCACCCGTGTTCGAATCTTGGCGTGGGCATGTCTGAAGGTTGTTTCATCTTTGACTTCGCTTCATTACCATTGGAGGTCGCTCGGCCCATTTAGCCTACCTTGTGCGCAAAAGTGGCTGTAAAACATCAATCATCCAGATTTTGGCCAGGTATGGGGGGGATTAAAGGATCAATGTAATTGATTACAATTGCTCGATTATACACTGATTATGATTACACTATTACTGAATCTAATTGATTATGATTCAAATTATATTGTAATCATTATTACAATCATGAATGCAATGTATATGATACAAAACATGAATGAATGTGATCAGGATTGGCAGATTTATGGCAGGGTGTTTTTTACTAAGTGGTTTTTACTGGTAAAAACTGGCCTGCCAAAAATAGGTTTATGGCATAGAAAATGCACACTGGCTCACCGAAGGACTAATATTCCATTTAAATACTTTTTTAAATACTTGAAATACTCTAAGGCAGTTTTTACCAGTTATGGGCAGTTTGTGGCACATACCGTGCCAAAAACAGGTTTAAAAGGCTGCCTTAAAGTTAAGCTCAGCCCTGAATGTGATCATTATTCATTCAGTTATGTGCACTCTACTGATATAGCTACTAATAGTACTATTACTAAATAAAAAAAATGGTTAATCCACTGGTCTGTAGTCACACAGTTGCTGGATACCTTAGACATTGCTTCACACATCTTGGTCCGTAGCTGCGTAATCTTGGTGTGATCACTTTAGTTGGAAGATGCATCCTGCGAGGGACCTGGTAATATGGATTTAGATGGGTCCTCCAGAAGATAACGGCTGGAGAGACTTATGCTATAGACAAACACCCCATATATTCACAAGCACACTGAAGGATTACTATGCCATTTAAATACATCACATAACATGGGAACAGAATTGGAATTGTTTGAATATTTAATACATTTAATAATGTGGCGCATAATGTGTGGCGTGACTGGGTAAACTCTAGGTATTATATAGGATGATTGGAATATATGCAAGAAATAGATGTTTTGGTGTAATATAACATGGCAAATAAGCAAATACCTTGTGTAATCATGAAAGTAATCACTGATAACGATTACATTTACAATTCAAATCATTACATTGCATGTGGAAATGACAATTACATTTAGTTGAGATAATGTAATCAAATACCCATGTATGCCTGATTTTGACAAAAGTTAACATTACAAGTATAACAATATTATATATTTTCCCCCAAACTCTGTTTGCGTATGGATGTGCCCAGACACAGATCAGGTCATATTTGTAGATGTGTAGGAGAAGCTGATGGTCTGGTGACTGAGTAGTCGCTGAGTTACTTGTAGGTGTATAGATGTTAATGGAAAAAGAGGTCATAGTACTCTAAGCCAGTGCAATCATGTGTGTGTGTCCATATACCAGGGGAGAGAATTCCCCACAGATAAGCAGTTTCCTGCATTTTTGATAGTCTCAAGAACATTCCTGGGATCTGTGTGAATCCATTGAGAAATGTATGGGGGAGGGAGGGGGGTCTTAGAAAATCTCATCACAAATAATCTGACAGCCCAGATATATGAACAGAACATCAATCCAGGTATCTTTCAAACACATCCTGCACCAGTACCTCACTTCATCGCCATGCCATTTTCCCAGCTTTTTTCTTTCTCCTCTGTTATCATCCCTGATATATGCACACTACTATATAATGTATATTATAATACTGCAGGGATGGTAATAACCCCAAAACGTATGGTAGTCAGCATGACTACCTGGCTGGAAAAACTGGAAGTCCTTAGAGACATCTGCTAGTCCATAAATAGCCCTAATGTTTAGCTAAATAATGAGCTGAACACAAAATTTGAACAATGCATGAGGGCTGCTAAGAATCATGTGCATATTTCAGCTCTACAATTAAATGGCGGGAAGTAACGAAATCATCATCACATGGCTTATTGTCATATCAGTAACTGAGTACGGTGATGCTATCCTACCACTGTACCAGTAACTAATTTCCATGTGATAATAATATTATCACATAAACGTATAACTAATTCGCTCCTATAAACTGCTCCAAAATTTCCTTTACCACTGACAGTCATTTTTGTTTAAAATTTTGGTAAGTAGGCGTCGTCAAAGATTATAATTATTCCCATATTTGGCTGTAACCCATCGAGCTACTGCAGATGCTATCATCGGTTCTCTGACTGTATTTCTGGTAGTGCTCGCACTACGGTTATTTTGACCCCTGTACTGAAAATTTCAGCAATCCTATATCCGACCCATTTCAGAGACAAGTGTGTATTTCTATTTCCAGAGAAGCTCCTACCGGAACTCATCAAACCTTGTCAGCTTCGTATATCTAATTTGCTGAGCTTTCTGGAGGATGTCAAGCCTCAGCTGTCATATTACGTCGTTCCAATAATAGATCCCTACGGTCCATCTATCACGGAAACCGACCTACAATGTATTGTTGTCAGTGAAGAGACTCTAAAAGGTGGACTGAGCGTTAATAAGAAACGTCTAGAAAAGGTAGGTCACTTAAACGTCTCTCCTTAACAACTATCAGCAATCAGTATTTTTTTTTTAAAATTTTTCCACTGATTTACTGGTCTAATTATAAAAACATCATCTTGACATAGTCCTCTTTAAATAAAAGTATTTTTTGAAATTTATAAATATATCTTTATGTATGCTACTTGTATTTGTTTTTTTTGGGTATTTGAAAACTGTTAGCTGATATTATTACTCTACGTATTACTCAGTTTGTTTTTGTTTGTATTCTTGGACTAGCAGGAATTTTTCTTATATTTAATACATATTAGCAGGTCATGATATGTGTGGCTCATATTTCATTTAGTTATTTTCGTAAACACACCATTTTATTTATAAATGGTTTATGACGCACTGCATCGTTGTGAAACCGCTAATCGCATCACCGATCGTTTTATGTTCAGAATATGAATGAGCTAACAGTGGTCAGTATAGACTTGGTACCAGACAAACATCATCAAGAAGGTGAAGAGGAAAAAATTAGCTCATCGTCGTCGAGGCGACGGTTACTTGGCAGCCTTCTGAAGCCAGTACCGGTGAGTTGATGATGAGTACATTATATGCTGCATGATGTAATTGTTAATAATAATAATGCGTCATAAATTTATAATATAGTCCTATGTAATCATTATTGAGTTTACTCAAGGATTTAACCAAATTCACAGCTATAGACACTTATTTGTAATACAGATTGTAATTTGTCAACATATTATTATACATACAGTTTGTGTGTGTGAGTGTGTGAATTAATATTAATATAATTAAGCTGGGTGGGCTTATACACTGTACCCATATTTACCTATCCTATCCTTTCTGAGTGTTGAAAGGATGTTGGTAAGAATATTTTACTAGTGTCATCTAAAACACATACACACACACACACTAGCAGTGTTCCAGCTAGGTTTTGAAAAGTACAGGGTGCAGTTGGCAGATGGAGGGCACTTTTACGCGTGAAAGATATTTTGAGGGCATATCATTTTAAATCAGTGTTTTAGTTAACTTTGGCATTTAGTTCATATTCATGAAATTGAGCTTGTGACAGTATCATAATTACCAATAACACTGGGCACCCTGTAAATATACAGGGCACAAAATAAAATGTACAGGGCTACGTTAAATAGGGGCAGGGCGTTGTGCCACGGTGTAATGGCCTAGCTGGAACACTGTCATCTGTAAAACACACACACACACACAGAGCAACTTTTGTTGTTATGATAGATTCAAAATCATTAAATCTTTATTGTAAGTCACTTAATATATGCCTTTACTTTACTTGTGGTACATTACACAATTTGAGTTCACCACAATATGAATAATTGAAAGAAACTTTATAAAAAATTATATTAACCAAATGATATTTTAAAATATATATATATATATATATATATATATATATATTGCAATAATTGAATGTATATATATCTTAATGAGAAGTTATTTCTGACACTGTACATTTTAACTGCTTATTTTATCAGAACAAGCCCCATCTACCCCATTTTCCATATGTAGTTGGGTTGACTGGAGGCATAGCTAGTGGGAAATCATCAGTATGTAAAAGGTTACAGAACCTTGGAGCAGTGATTGTGGACTGTGATAAATTAGGTGAATGTTTTCACATTATTATGCTGTGTTCAGATTTTATTTGCATAAGATTTAAAAATTTTAATCCACTCTTGAACATTAAATAAGAAAAATGTCCATAAACCACTTTATCGGATTTATGCAATACGTGAAAATAATATTGAATTACTCTTTGGTCCTGTTACAGAATGATCATCAGGGTCTGTTATGTTACAGAACATGTTATAGACGAACTACATAAAATTCATGAGTCCTTATCTCAATGCTAATCAAGTGACATGGCTGCTATTTAGAGATATTGCGCAAAAAGCCAATATTTCATCCTGTTCTCTATTCGCCATAAAAATAGAATCATATCTTCCACTACATCAGTGAATGATGTTTAACTTTTCTAATGCTTCAATCACATTCTTATGTGGCACCTTTCTATTTTATCGAGATTGTATATTTGGCCAGAGAGTCATATTTGGTCGTCTATGTGGGATGTCAATCAGTCTAATTTGGTCGTCGTGTGCAAGAAAGTGGTCATAAAATAGTAGAATTTAATTATATATATATACACACAGTCAGAATCCGTTAATCTGACAAGGTTTGTCACATGATAATATGTCGGATAAACAAGAATTTTGGAATATCGAGTCCGTGACATACCGGTAGTCTGTATCACATATTTTAAAATCATATAGATATACCTCCATATTTAAACCAATATTCAATAACCATGCTCAAGATACGGAATGACATTGAAGCCATTGATCATTTTGATGTTTGTTAATTACAGACACTATAAAGAAATACTTGGGTCACTTTGTCCATCAGATTAACTCATGGTCTGCTCATTGGAAAGATCACACATTTGTGTTTTTAATTAGCTGTTAATGATAGCGACAGGCAATGGTAGCATCATGTGTCGGTGTGTATGGTCAAGGATGATTGTAATTGGTTACGATATAGCAATTATCATGGTTGGGCAGGTTAATGAACCATTACCGGCAATATGTTGGCTAGTCTTGTATGACTGAACTAGTGGAAATGAAGTGTTGGAACGCGGAACACGATTTTGTGGGCTTAACGAGTCATTTATAATGGAGCTAAATCCGTCACAGGCAATAATGTGTCGGATGGTGGATTTGTCGGATAAACGATGTCCGGATTAATGGATTCTGACTGTATTTCATTTGTCGTCTATGTAAGTTTCAGATATAAGTGCAAATACATTTGGAAACAGGCACGTTTAGTGTCGGATTATTTTAACTTAATTTGTTGCATATTGTTATTTAAATTTACTATTCATCCATCCCTCAAAAATGCGAGGTTAAGCATTTTTAATTGCACCTTTGCAGGAATGCGTTTAGTGAATTGTTTACAGCCACACTCATACTTTGATATGTTGTGCGATGGATGTATGGCAGCAGAAAATGTCACATATAATACAATTTAAATGAGGTCTCTTGTACAGAGATAATATCTATTGTGGCAATGAACTATACATAAATAGCTATGAAATGAAATTACACATCTACTGGTGACAGATGGAATCACATGCTCTACACAGCTCCGGTTGTTATTAGCTAATTAGGCAAAGATTGTGAGTTTTCACTCCACTTACTGGTACATTTATGCTTGGTGTCTGCTGTGTTACAGCAACATATTTTGTTTACATGTAATCATATATATATATATATATATATATATATATATACACACACACACACACACACACAGGATTGATATTTCAACTCTGTTATATCCAAGGCCAGTAATCTATGTCCTAGAAAAATGCATAACTTATTATTTATGCTACTGATACTTTTGCATACTATATAATTAATTTTATTTGTTGTTATTTCTGTGTTCACATTATTCTAGGACATTTAGCTTATGAAAAAGATGGAGCGGCTTATGATAAAGTTGTACGGACATTTGGTTCTGATATTCTTGATGACGAGGGAAGAATTAACAGGAAGATACTCGGCTCTAAAGTATTCGGTAAACATGAAACGCGGCAGAAGTTGAACGACATCGTGTGGCCGGTGATTCTTGATCTAGCAAAGCAACAGATGGAGACATATTATAAACAAGGTGTAGTAGTCGAAAGCTTTTGGGTAATATTGAAACTGTAGCCATCCATTAATGATATTCAACGAAGCGAGACTACCAACTTAGAATGCCCCCGCTCCATGGGTGGTGTTAGTACAGAATTTCGGGCTGTTTTCTAATGCTATTTTGAACAAATGGTCATTTGCAAGATGAGACTGAATTGATGATATGACATAGAAAATTGATATAAATTTTGATTTGATTTTCAACTATTACACATAAATTCATCTACTTGTGTATTTGTGGTTGTCCATTTTGACAGCTGGCCATAAAAACAGCTGCATTTCACATGTCCGTGTTGACAGCTGGACAGCTTTCTGGCTAAACTTATCTAGTTTTTACTAAATGAACGAGCTGAAATATTTGGTGAATGATGCCAACATGACACCATTTTTATCTAAAAACTACGACTAATATTTCTGGATACAATAGGAATAACCAAAAATTTGAAACATTCATGAGTTAAATCTACCATCCAGTTTCCTCAAATATCATGATGGTAAATTGCTCGTGTTCGCTACTTGATGCCCAGTAAAAGCCAGCTGTATATAGGTAATCCAATTAACATTTTAATAGTCAGACTTCGATTCTTGATACGTTCTCAGACGATAAAGTTTAAATGTTCTTGTTGACACACCTTCTGAAACATCTTTGAGTTAGCGAGTAATTATTACATTTATCCGTGGTCCTATTCTATTACGAAGCCTACCAGTATGGTCCTAGTGAATGTTTCATCTAGTAACAATGAAGCCTATGGTACAGCTTACCACTAAATGACCAGGGGAATGACGGCCTCCGTTGCTTCCAGACAGATAATAATATCGTTATTTTCTCCTGTGCTTAGCTGGGTGTCTCCATAGTCTAACTGGTAGTGGGTTGGACTACAGATCGCTACCACTATCTTGGCATGGGTATATCTGAAGGGTGCTTCATCTTTGACTTTGGATCATTACCTTTGTAGGTCGCACAAAAGTGGCCGTAAAACATCAATCATCATCATCCTGTGCCTAGCTATGTGCAAAGGATGTTTCATCTTCCGCCTCACCATTTGAGACTCTGCTGCCATTCCCCAGGTTCCAGGTTCAAATCCAGCCCATACCGGTGTTTGTAGGATTTGTTTCTCTATGCAGATTAGCCCCTTGGCCATACGTTACAGTGTAACTGGCACTGAGGCTAAAAAACTCTAATCATTACCTTTTGAGGTCACTTGGCCCACTCAGGCTGCCACATTTACCAAAAACTGGCCATAGAAACAGCTATATCCTCATTCAGTTTTAATCAGAATCCTCGTTCTCTCACTGATTAGGTCTGTGATTCAATCCTCGCCATCTGTTTCCTCCTTGGTATTATTCTAAAGGGTGACTTCAATGATGACATGCTGAATGAGCTTTATCTGTCGATCTCCAATCCTCACATTTAACCCGTGGATACTACCAATCCAGATCTAAAAATTGATGTAGATAATCTTGATCACAGATTACTACCACCCGAGTTTTGGAGGTGGCTCGGCCCTTTTAGCCTTCCATGTGCACAAAAGTGGCCGTAAAACATCAATCATCATCATCGTCATCTCTCTAATGTTATAATTTGATTTCAATAATTTGTTTTTATTGCATCACTTTAGGTAGCCAAGTTGTCATTTTAGACGCAGCAGTCTTACTAGAAGCTGGCTGGGATGACATGGTTC